>JAANSQ010001168.1:0-16426 GCA_036850885.1 Lepidocyrtinus dapeste
AAAAATTGTGGTTGGACAGTATACGTTTCTTTTCCACATTTCTTTTGGAAATTGGCAACACTGCCGATTTTTATTGCATGTCCCATCGTAAAAAAAAAGCGAATCTACTAAGGCCCATAATATTCTTCTGGGATGTACACAATAAAACAATTTAGTGGCCGACACCAAGATGGGTCCACAGTTATTAAAAAGTTTTTTTTTTGAGTGGGTATCATGAAAAGATTTTTTAGGATGTACCAGTTTACAAGAAAACAAACAAACAAAAAAAGGACGACCCTACAGAGAAAAAAACTAAATAGGCACGAATATTTAAAAGAAGATGAAAAAACATGCATCTGCTTATCAACCTTAGCAATCTACAACTGCATTCATTTGTTCCACTACACACGAGAGAACATCCTCAATAAATCTGTAATAAGCAATAAAATAAACATGAGTTGAAATAAAAATTAATTGAATCTGATACCACACACACTGACTCGCCGGAGTGAGACAAGCAGATGGAAAGTTTAGGCGCAGACACACACGTAATAAACTAATATATTCAAGAAGGAGAAGAGGTTAGGCCATTTGCCTACCAGTATCAATATAAAAATCAATATAATTTTTAAAACAAGGCAAGGCTTAACAAACACAAGAAGTGTTTTCCCATTTCCATAATATAGTCTATCAAGAAGTGCATCATCACAGATATTTTTATCTAGTGTAGTCCGAATCTATTGTAGGCACTTAACAAACATTGCATTACTAATCAATGCATTTAAAAGTAAGATAATCATTTTGTCGTGAGTACTCCTCGAGCAGGAGCATCTTTAATTTTTTTTGCAAAAGTGTAAACATTTCTGTCTACAGCCCAAAATCTCTACTTCCAAAAGCAGGAGCAGAAGAATATATGAAACGTGTAAGATATCTACGCTCATCATGCATAATTCATTACCAGGGGCAGAGAGATAGATAAACATAAAAAAGTCAAGTGTACAAATCGATATTCGATACGCTTCTCTTTAACTTTACTCCTTTATACAATTTCGATTGATTTTTATCGATGATACGCTCCTCTATTGAACAAGTCGAAGGAGAATACACTCAGCGTATTTAAATGAACCAGAAATAAATAAAAAAAACGTGAACTTCAAAGCTTCAAAAGGCACTAAAGTACAGAGCAACTTGCTTCAGAGCATAAAAGTCTCAAAGTACTTTAAACTCTGTATGAGAATTTAAGCAAATGTAAAACGTACATTATTAGCTTATTTCTGGTCTGTGCTAATTTCATAACTTATTTTTACGAGTGTAAAAAGGAGAAAACAAGTTGGACGTACAGTAGCACTTAGAGGAGTCACTAGTAACCCCACAAAATGCCATAATAAAATGTCCATCTAGACAACAAGATTCTGTTATATTAGGCACCCCTGACTAATCACATGGTCAGGTAAATATCATGTCTTGATAATCATAATAATAATGTAATCTTCCCGAATAATATTGTCCTTTGCCTGAAGGAATCAAGATGATGAAGCTGGTAGACTTTGTACAAAAAAACTAAAATCTTTTCAACTTGTTCAAATTGTGGTTTAGCTTTAGTTTGACTCGTAGTCGTCATCATATAGGAATAATCTGGTTCAGCCGTTGGATAATGATATGCTAACTTTATTCGATGGGCTCGTTTAAATCTATTCCATGTAGAGTACAACTTGGAAGTGAACAAATGTGATGGGAGGTTTTTCTTATTGCCTACCAAGCTCATCATTTTATTGCCATTTAAAATATGTATGTACTCTACCTAAAGCAGTTTTGCACTCTCGATACAACGGTCGCTAAATGTATGAAACCAAAATTTATAAACGGAGAGTCCACTGAAGCAATTGTTTTTAGGAGGTAAGATTGTTTTACTCCAAAATTTGGTTTATAATAACCACACTTCCTTTATAGTGCCAGCCGTTATATGAAGAGTTTAGAGTAATTCATTCGTGATGTTCTTTTTCTGCCCATAAATGATGTTTGTACTAGTGTGGGCAAAAACTTACTGACCATTAAAAATGTTTTGTATGTTTAATTTTTACATTTTTTAAAAGTCTTGGTGTTTTTTTACCTATTTATTATTATTAATATGCAAACAAGCTCAAGTAATTACACCCTTTTCGGTACATATATTGATACATGATTTGATGATGGAGGTTGTTAAAGTTAAAAAAATCAAGGGTTTTTTTCTTCATAAGTTCATACTTTACGTCGCCTCTCCTTTTGGATGAATGCGGTAGGGAGGGAGATGGAGATTTGATTGAATTCCTGTTGCTAAATTAAAGGTTGCTCTTGTTGCAAAGTAGGAATGTATGTAGTGTCCTCACTAAAAAATTAACAATCTTTACAGTAACTCCATTCCCTACGTACACTAGTGGATAAGGTCAATCAGCAATAAAACTTTATAATGCTGGTATTTCATTTGAATGTTAATTACATGGGACTGTTTAATTCTCTCACAAACAAGATGAGTATGGTCTATGATGCAAAGGTGGGGTAAAAGTGGAACGTTGGTTGGGCTTGGACTGAGAATGTACCAAGGGAGTGTAATCTCGGGGGGTGGGATGGGCAACGTACAAACATTTTTATATATTTTCTAAGGAATCGGGTGTCATGACTGTGTGGGAGATGTGATGCTTTTTCTTCTTCTCGTATTTTATAGCTGTTCATTAGCAAACTGTGTATATTGTGTACTCTGCGAATTTCACGCTTTTAAATTGAAACTGAATAGGAAGGAGTTGACTTACCTCTTTGGAGCTCATGTTAGGGCGAACTGCACGATCGGTAGGCATCGGATCACAATAATTTCCAAAAAACATAAATCCCGCGGGTGGTTCACAGTTCAACACTTGCCAACTTTGTACTTTTCATTAAGGCTCATAATTAAATACGTCCTTAAAACTTGAGATTGCTCTCACACTTTTAAAATTAGTCAAACTAGTAGATATTCAAGGAATGATCTTGGCGTGGATTCTACTATCGGGACGAATTTTCCCGAATAAGTTACTTCAATATCCAAGTATTTCTCTAGGGAATTAATTATAGTCTTCTAGGTTGACACATAATCTTCATAAATGGTCCAGTTCATCTGAAAAAAAGAAAAACATCCGCTTATAAAGCTCATTGTCTTTTTGAATCTCGCGCTTCATATTTTTAAAGGACACCCACGTGATGCATATTGGTTACGGTAGCTGCATAGTAATAATAAGCTAAGTAAGCGCGGCAAAGTTTAAACATGTTGGATCGTTGGATGAATTCATTGTGCAAATGAAACTTTGCCATTTACTCACTCTTCCAATTAAGAAATAGGCGGTTTACTGTTTGAACGCTAATATGCAGTTGATTAGAAGATAATCGGTAATTGTCGCTAATCATTAGTGGAATAATAATCAAGTAAAATACTTTCACATCGTAGGTTGGAGGAGTCGTTGGAATGAGCAAAAAGCAAACCAGAAATGATATCATCATACTGAGCAAACTGTCAAAAAACACTGCCATCCTAAAGGTCTACTCCCTAATCCTCGTAAAACCGTAATAAAAAGCGGTACAATTGAAACCAGTTATTTGGGAGGCCATATAATCATATTTTTGTATCAAGTATATCGTGTATCCATACGATATCAATAGCCATTTTCGAAATTACGCTCTTTATTTAGGGTAAAAGTTGTAAAACATAAACATCTTGCGCGGGGAGATTCTTGGCAAAAGGTAAAATATTAGTGTTTTCGTCAACTTTTCTTAGTAAATGGAAAATGTTGATTGTCTGATAATAATTACATTATTTCGTTCTAGGGTTGCACACACGCATGTCTGCTCATTATGATTGTACGTAAGAAGGCTCGCGAAATATTATCACTTTTATACACTTGAGATCTATGTATGGTTGCGGGTTACCCTAGCTGCTCAATCAGGGGGAGGAAGGTATTCATAAAAAAATTTTTGATTACTTTGTACATCTTTTAATGACATTCATGCTCACCTCCTCTACTCTCTGATTAAGAAACTTCATCATCTTTTTAAAGGAAAACCATTAAACGGGAAAAATCTTGTTGTTTTTCTACTCAAATAAAACTCGTGTCAGTTAAGGGCAGCGATCGAATGCAAGTTTCAGGCCAAAACAACTTTCATTACTAATGAGTGGAATAAAAAAAAATATCGAAAACAAAAAATATTCTTTTTTCTAATACGTATATCGGTTATTACAGTGGAGTAATAAAGTGACTCGTTTTTTCAAGAATGAGGAATGAACAGGTTCCGATATAAACTCATTTTCTTAGCAAAATCTCTTGTCATTTTTGTTTTCTGAGAGAATGTAAAAGTTACATATTTTGATGATACTCAGTAATTCCTAGGTGGTTGCTCTCCATTTTTGCATGCATAGTAACACCACGAATTTATTTTGAGAAAAAGGCAGTTATTAACTTAAAACAAAAGCAATTCATTTGAATTTAAATCATGGAGGCGAACTCTTTTCATCATTTCATCCCAGAATTTTCTAGGGGATTTGAATGCAACCTCAGATATCTTTGTTCCATCAGAGGAGCAATAGCCTTTATCATGTAAATTTTTTTTTTCTATGAAGATGATCCCATGTGACTTTGTTTATGTCACGCAGAGATCTTCACATTGACGAGCATGACTAACGTTTTCTCTTTTTACTGCTCATGCTTTATCTGCGGGATCATGTAGCTCCTTCATTCCTGAGTGACAGCAGCACCAAAACATTTCGATAAAGCTCCTGTCTCAGCCTATTATGCGAAATTAGTTGTCAATACTATAAAATTTGGGGAATCAAGCTTAAACATGAGCAGCGAGAGTAACAACATAGTTGATTATTTTCAAATTGCGAAAAAAAATCTATCCAAATGAGTTATCAACAGAGCAAATAGGATAGCTGACATGTAGTGTAGCGTTTGGTGTACATGGCAATGGGCTTGTTTGCCTATGCAAAGACAACAGGTCGAACTGATGTTTGAGACGTAAGTATTAATTATTGAGAAGGAAGAGGAGAGGTGCAGTCACTTTTAATTGTGCCTTTTTTGACGTTTGCTTAGCAATGCTACTATTATTATCGAGAAATATGCATTTGACATGCGGACAGAGAGATACATATTTTATGCAAAATTTCTTTTTTCATTTCGGTCTTTAGTGTTTACACTGCTGCATTAACAAACCTGCATGAATACCTTATCATGTGGGTGAAGTCATGAGCTTTGACCATCAACAATTCAACAATATTATGCATTAGCTCTACATTTACTATGCATATTTTAGCTGAACAATGAAAAGTGCTCCGCAAACAAACTCAAAATAAGCAACAACTTCTTTTGTTTTAATAATCCAAATCATCACTTTCTTGAGTGCATTGTTGTTGTTTTCTCAAAACTGGCTTACGACTCTGAAAGTTTAGAATGAACTTGGTCTTTAAAACTTTTCTCTTCTAGACTATTCATAAAAAGTCTCAAGGGTGACTGCGATCAAGTTAGGTTGCAAACCCTTGATTTTACTCGTCACAATCATCATTTATGAGAAGTGGCAGGAGAGAAGCAAGCTCCCAAGAAGATTGTACGTGTTCTCAGCATGAAAATCTTTCCAATTAGAATTTTAGAGGTGGCGCAAAGTCCTCAGTAATAGTAGTAGATGTCAGCATTCATATCCCTGCAGAGATTGGAGATAAAGAGTAAACTCTTTTTCCAATTCCACACGTAAAATTTTACAAAGGAATTCTATTTTTCATTTAGCGTAGAGTCCCTACACACTCAATCAGTGGATGAGATGATCGCATGCCAAAACAACTAGTTCATAGTATTTTTGTCAAGTTTGATTGATGAGCTGAAAATCAGCGGTTTTTCACTTTTTGAAAAGTTGTTATTGTGCGGATGTTTCATGTTGTTTACTCTGGGTACAATTGATCCTCATTTCGTAATGGAAATTAATGTATTTGTTAAGTTACAAATACACTGTCTAACTTGACGCGTGTGTATTCACAAAGAATAGGATTATGCCATTTAAGATCCTTTCAGATTATTTTTTTTCTTGAAAAGCCGAACTAACCATTTTAGCAATTTTTTCGCGATTACTTAATGTTCGCATCTCACTCTGTCCCTCTGTGAATGTTTTCAAGTAAATGGAATCTGATACAGAAATGATAAGATCAAAAGAACACATTTTTTTCTAAAAGAATTCTTCTCTTTTCAGCATCTGAATCTAACTGAACTATAAAAAATTGACAAGTGTTGAACACATTCACGTTCTTTTCTTAACAGTGCAGATGTCTTCTCGCCCCCTTTCTAATTATTACGCTTGTTTACCTTCAAATAGTCTCGAATGTATAATATATTTATCTGCGCGAGCTCTGTCGCCACTTTAATTAATCATGTGGACAAGGAATATAACTGTTGTGCAAAATTCATACTAAACTTTCTACACTGGTCATGGTTCTCCTCTTCTTGTTAAACTATTTACCAGCAAAAAATCTTTTCGACAAGATTTATTATAAAAAGGTTCACATTTTTTAAGGTACGTTAGGGTATTTAATCATGATGATCATGATAATCAAGAGAATCAAGATATATTGATCTATTCTGAGGAGGTTATCAAACCAACGTGTCAAATACCACTTTTGGGAGTTAAGGTCTTTTACATCTTTTCAAAGCGAAACAATACGCAAGTATTATTGAAACTATAGGAAATACAGAGAATACCTTAAGCCTACGAGGATTGACGCGATGGGTGGTATATTCCCTCAAAATAATGAAGAGTAACCATGAGTTACACTAATGGATCTTTTCTGTTTAGGCGAAAAAATATGCCAAGCTTTACCTTGGTGAAAGCAATATTAGAAGGCGTAAAGCACAATATAAAAATGAGATATGATAAGAAAATGACATAAAACTTGATCATCATCTTGAGCGTTACAATCATCAATATCAAATTGCAAGAAGCATCTTCTTTTGCATATTTTTTCTATACTATGTTGTTATTTTTTTTATCAAACTTGTAGTCCTCCTACGGTTGCTCAAAATCTTGAAAAAAAATGAGTAGAGAGGAAGATGAATGGCTAAAAAAAGGTTGATGTGATGCAACGACAACGAGATAAACCTTTTTTGTCTCAATAAAATTCAAGGTGACCGATTGTAAAAAAAATTGTGTAAGCTTAAAGCCTCCACTTTATCTGAGTTTTCGCTAATTTTATGTATTTTTTATCAGTAATCTACGCTCAAAAAAAATTGTTTCATGTATTTATAATTTTATGCTGGTTTTACTAATGCTACCGTACTTGGCAAGTAAAGGGCAAGATTTGCACTGAGTCCAAAAGATTGCAAAAAAATTTTTACTAAAGATTTAGAGACTCCTTTCCTCCTTAGACTCCTTCATCACTACGAATTAGAAGTGGAGTGATACGTGGCATAAAGTTAGTCCATGAAGTTTAGTTATGGACCTTTATACGCTTCTTTCATGGTCCATTGTACACTTATTTATAGCCTAAGTGTAGGCAAATTGACAATGCAATTTATGCAAAGACTTTATAAATATTCATTGGACTCTGGTAGTACAACCCTACAGAATAAAAATTATAGTTTGTGTATGCGCAAGCATCTAATTACGGAAGTTTTTTTTGGACATTATAAACTTCTTGTCACTTTATCTTTGTATCATTATTCCTAGTGGATCTAGTTAGGATGGTGACATGCGTATAGAGTTGATTTGTTTCAAGAGACATTACTATTCCCATTACCCTTCTGTTTAGACGCTTTTCATTATTCCATCAATTCCTTGTATTCTTTGACAGGCCTAGCCCACACACTAGCAGTAAGTTAAAAGACTAGTTAAGACTGAACGAACTTGGCTGCTGGACAAGAACATGTCACACCCTAAAAAAAATTTTTCTACTAGGTTTTCATCAGGAAAAAACGTATCAAATAAAGTGTGCTGGTGCTAAACTCTAGAGTTGTTCAAAGAAGGCACATCTTCTTTGAAAATGCTGTTACATAACGATTCTCTCTAAAGTCTAAGAACATGACAAAGTTGACCGAAGGTGCCATAATAATCTAAGAACATGACCATGAGTACATACAAATCCTACAAGCCTACGCTGTTTTAGTACGTGCAAATGATAGATGATGACTGGAACCGAAAACCCAACATAAAAGTTTTTGGGCTACACCATATAAATTGATTCAGGTTTCAATAAAAAAAAATAGAGAACTGTTGTAAAACATGTAAAATGAGTGTAGACCTTCTCATAAATATTGTCCTTTCCCTACATAAAATATCGTATAAAAGTTGTACACCTTTAAAACACTTCATTATCGTACATTTTTATCCTGTTTCACATTTTTTGGCGAAATAGAAACAAGTTGATTGATTCCTTGTCAAGTTTGCTCTTTTAGTAAGGATAGAATTGCATAAGAACGTAATATTCTCTAGATGTTTTTGACTTGCATAGCTTGAGGAGACCAAGGAGAAATCCGGCTTGAATATTTTTGAAAAATTCGGTACATCTTACCTGTCTACTTTACTTCATAAATCATAGGAGAGAAGTTTTAAGTTGTGAAAAATGTGCAAAATTTTAGCTCCCAAGTAGTATGCAAGTGATACGCTTGTGGGTAAGTAGAAAAGGGGGAACAATGTGGTAAACAATTTGCACGGAAGAAATGTATAACCTTGTTTACTTCTCCTTTGACACTCAAGCCACCTACTTTCTTTTAGATTATGCAAAATGGATTGAAATATATCCCTCCAGCTAAAGCGACTGTAGGAGCAGATGCCCAACATTTTTCTAAGCGTCATTATCATCATCTCCGTCATCATTGTTGCCTTTTTTGTGTAGACTAATGTGTAAGAAAAAGAGCTTCTTATCTTTTATTAGAGCACTGACTGGTGTTACGCATCATGTGCGATCGTGATCAAATAGCTGACAATAGCACAGCATGCTCCCGAAAAAAAATATATCGTAATCGTAAACTCGTAAATAATGGGAACCACCTTTCTTTGGACCGCACATAACAATTTAATAGAGCCTGCAGTGTAGACAGATTCATTGGCGGTTATACAATAAAGTCATGGTGGTGGTGGTTGCTCAAGATGATCATCATCGTGATCAAGTAGAGAGAGAACTTGAGCAAAAAATCGGAAACTTTTGTTTCATTTCAGCACAATATTTCTCAACAGGCTGAGCCTCAAAAATGTTTAAACTTTAGGAGCTCTTCCCAACAGCACAAATCATTTTTGAATTTTAGGCTGACGTAGTGGTGGGTCTTGGTTCGACATCTTCATACAGGAAATTAAATCATGTCTTGGAGTAATTGTCTAGCAAATACAGGAATACCTTAAGGCAGTGATTCAGCGTTTTTTTTATATAAAAAATAGCTTACTTTCCAATTGATATGAAAGCCTAGCTTAGTACCTGATGAACCTATACACTCCAATTGTTTCTGCGAGTGTTGGTACTCTCGGTAGGACTGTACAAAGATAACACATTATCCCCTGTCAAAAAGGAAACTTGTGAACTGCTCCACTTGAGCAACGAGCAAATTGAAGCATTTAAAGTGTTCACTGTTTCTAATGTACATTCTCCACAGCTCCATTCCAAGCATGAATTTTTACACTGCCAAAAATATCACGCCTACAAATACGCTAATCCATCTTTTTTGGCATTTTTGCTAATTAGTAACTGATATGATACCTTATTCTAAGGAGAAGGTAGTGCACTACTAAAAGAGTTACGTGACGTGTGTGAAAAATTCATTTTGCTCATTTCACCACGTCTCAAGTCAAGATAAAGATGTGTGCTCACACAACCCTCTCGAGCATCACTTCTTTTGAAAATGTAAGTGATGTTGCACAATCCTTTAAGAATAAAACGGGGTGACTACTCTTCGTATCAGTTACACTTTTAAAGTGTACGATCCTCATAGAGTCTAGGGCATTGTGCAGAAATAACCTGATGAGAAGTCTAGAATCTACAGAGTTTTACATTTCTCATCCTTTTCAAATCCTACGATGTCACAGTAGAAGGATACAGGATACCTAGACAATTTGCTTAACGATTTGACGCACTTCAATTTTCTATCTACGGAGTACTTATGCAAATAGCACAGAGGATATTAGACCACATACCCCCTACTGTTCTCTAGGCATTTTACAGTCCCACTACTTTCCTTAAATAAGTTTTTCACGGGGCTATACACGTGATTAGAAAAAGGACAGGAGTGGAGTCGTTAAATTAGCTTGCTTTCTCTTTCTTACAGTCTTCCTTGGCATTTTCTACAAAAATGTACAAAATTTCTAGCAACCATTCCATCTTAGCAATGAAGTTAAGAGAATCCTTGAAATTGAAATAGCAAATTATGGTAGAAAACATGTCATGATTAAAGGCAGTGTTGTCGTTGTGCTCGTCCTCTGATTAAAATGAGAAAAAGTATGAGACGAACAAGATTCCACGCTTTAGAGCAATCGATCAATCCCCATTCCCAATTAACTCTCTCACGCTCATCTACCTTCGAATTCTTCTCATTCAGCGAAATCCCAATATGTAGAACCAATACATTTCATCATGTTGCATTGTTCAGCTCACCGAGCTTTTCTTATCCTGCACAAACCGCACATTTCGTCAGAAGTAAATTATCATTGTCAAGTGGGATATTTGAGTTTGATGAAGTGCTTCAAGCTTCAAACTTGTAAATGGACGAAGCCTAAGCATAAAGTAAAAGTAAAAAATACACAGCTTGTTAGATTTCTGCGTCTTGGATAAAAATATACCCACGCAGCGTCTGGGCGGTGGTGGTCTCAATAGACAATCAGAGAGAATCAAAGAAATGGGGAAAATTTGCGTAACGGACTACGCAACAATTGGCATTCAGAGAAGGAACAACTCTCAAATTTACCTGATTAATGAACCGTTTCATTATTCCCTATTGAAAAACTAGACAGCACTATAGCTCATCAAGTAGTTGCTCCCTAATAATAATAATGAGGATGACAATAAGCCACCACTCTTGACTCAAGACGAAATAATAACGTCTCCTTCGTTTTCTTAATCGTTACTCCTCCACCGCATGTACTGTGGAAAATTGACAGGCTGTATACGAGTACAGAGTTGAGTACTCAATTTGCAACAAAATAACAAATGCGGGACAAATTACATTTTTTGGTTTGGCGATCACTTTAAAATCTTCTACAAATAATATCGCAGCTGGGGACTCACGTTCTTCTTCGGTACTCTCAAGAGCTTTAGGAGGATATGGATTTTGTCCGAGACGAATAAACCTTATCATTTGGATACTTGAACATAAAACTAAAAATATTAATTAAAATTTTCTATCACAGCTAAAACACGGAATGGGATGTAACCATATTAACAACCTGTTAACGTTCTCTTGTAAAGACATTGTAAGTTTCGAAATTCTCGTTTGTCCCCTCTCCTCTATTTTGTCAAGAGGGAGTGAGATCTAGTACAAAATTAGAAAAGCCTTTCCATTTTTACGCTCCTGATAGCCTCACGATAATTAATCTATTGAAATTTAAACTTGTTATGTGCGACGGCAATAAAAACAAGTGAAAGCTTGTCATAAGCGACATCACGAATGGCTTTGATTTTTTTCCTATGCAATTTTTCAAAGTTTATGCACAAAATGAAAATACAATCAGATGGGAACAAGAGTAATTTCGAATACTCTGCAAATACAATTTTCTCATATTTTCAATCTCGTTGAAATCTTGTTCTTACAAAATTGAAAAAAAGAGTGCTCACATTTCATTTAATTCTTTTGAGCCTATCTTCATTTTCGAAAATATTATCAAGCCCAGCAACCCAATAAAATTTTTTCAGATCTATAGTAATCTTTTACATAGTCATGGTCTTCATGCAGCGAACTGATCGATAAAATAAGTATGTGCTCACGACACTATTCTTGTTTCATCCTGTTGGCGAATTTCCTCTCGCTAATTGGAAAACTGTTCCTTGACTTTTCGAAATTTCATTCGTATAGTTTCACAAGCCAATTTTGTTTTCCTTAGTGATATCAATAGCTTGATAGCTTCACACGTTTTTATTATGGAGAGACTGTAGAAATCATGATGAATATTTTATGTAAAAATATGATTTGAATTGGCCAAGCCTTCGAGGCGGGAACAGACTGTGTTTTTGAGAGAAAATGCTATAACCAGAGCGATATAGTTTTGAATAAAAATTAAGCCTTAAGCCCCAGAATAATAAAGTGACCAACCATAGAGCTCCATTGCAAATGTCTTCCTTCCCATCTTGAGAAAGTGCAAACTTTTTGCATAGAGTAAAAGCGTAGGAGCATTAATTTCTAGTTACATCAACACAAACAATATGTCCTTTATGATTTTTTGATTAATGGATCATCTTATAATATCACAGTTAATACTAACATGGCTCATGCACGATCGACAACGATCTAATAAAATTTTTCTCAAGCTATACAGAGCGCCATTGGGCAAGCCCCTTGTTTTTGATCAAGATTAACGATTTTTGAGTGAAACCCCAGCTACATTATTTTTATGGAGTGGTGTGCTGATGAAAGTTAAACAAATCAAAAAATTGTAGACTTTACATCTTGCTCGCGATTCGCTAGCGCTACAACTACGATTTAATGTACCGTTGCGAGTCTACGTACTTCATTATGTTTTATGGGATGATACACTTTCGCAAAAAAAAACTCCTTTTTAGAGTACATTCCGCTCTCTATTTCTTTGGCTAGTCGTAGTTCAGTAGCTACACAATAAATTTTTTGAATACAATTGAACACTATAGTCGAAATTGTACACAATTTAAAGTGAACCACGCCCAAAGCCTCATAGGCTTTTGTGGCACTTGACCAATAGTAAAGCGGAAATTTTTAAGAGACTATACGTGCTACGACTAGAGCTTTTCGTGACGAACAAATTTTCAAATTATGCAAGAGCCTACTCTTCAAACATGTCTTTCAATAGAGATTTTAGCGAAATAATAAGTGTTCAGTCAAATTTCGTGTCTCAATCTGAGCCTTAGATGTCTCAAAGATTTTGCAAAATACTTAAGAGCTCCACATCTTTAAGCAAGCTAATGTGACGTACAGAATGAGCATTTCATGTAAGCATTACGCTAAAGTGTAGATCATTATACCGAATTATTATCATTATTTCATTAAGTACACAAGTCTATTTTTATTTAAGGAGGTAAACCTCCAAAAAAAAATCTCAAATTACTACAGAGCTAAAAGCTTAAGCCTAATGTACCATTTAAGCTTAACTTACACTAGAACTAAGATACTCATTAATCTATACTGTCCATTAGGAGCAATGAGTCTGATAAAAAAAATGAATTTTGCACTGTAGCAAAACTAGTAATAATTTGCATTTCTTGAGATGAAATCTAAAAAGAATATATTTTTTTTGGATGTCTTGTCTCAAGCTAGATCACTAAAGACTCCACCTCTTTTACCTATCAAGAAGCTTTATAAACTAAGCCTTCCAAAAAAGACAGGATGTGCTTTATCTCTAGTGTGTTTATGTAAACTCAGATTTATTTTCTTGGCTACCAGGTAAGCATAAGCTATTAGAGCGGCATCATCATCAGCCACAATACGATAATCACGTTGATAATGTTCATCACCACGAGCAACACCACTTGTGTAGAATGCCTAGGATTGCATCATGAATATCATGATGTACATCAGCATGAGAAATCCACTGTGAAACATTCTCTCGGAGACTTTGAGACAACTTCTTTGAGTTTTTTGAGTTCTTTGAGAGAGAGTCAACTCTCTGGTGAATTAAAAAAACTGTATGATCATCATGATGGTTGCATGGTTCAAGGGAGAGAGAAAACGTTGTGGTCTTTTCCATTAAAGAATAGTTTAAGTAATTACACTCTCTACTCATACAATGTAAAATCCAGCGAGATCTAAACATCTAAAATCCCTAGCCTTTTTTTACATTCTTTCCCAACATTTTTTTTACCTTTCCTAAGACACGGTACTTTTTTCATTATTATGCATGTAATTTGAGTGGAGCCGAGGGTAAGCGATCAGGCTAGTAGGCAACAGTGCATAACGTATTTTCTAGTAGGCAGTAGGTCTATAGGTAGCTACGCAAACACTATAGGCTGGAATAAATGTTTGTATTTTAATGATACAAGTGTTCCGTCTCCTACTAGCTGCCTTTCTTCGCCAACAAGACAAAAGGGCAAACTAAAGTTAAAGCTTTTTTTTCACTTATTTTTCCTCTCTGGTGTATGTATGTACCCAGTATATCCTGAAAGTGGCCCAGTCCCACTAATACTCTTTGATTACTACTCCCTCTCATGCAAATCTTGGAGCAATTATTGTACATCGTTTTCGCTCCACTGTCTTATCTCGAATCTTAAAGGAAATAATAAAATAATACATTTGATCCATGGTAAACCTAAAGGAACCTAGAAGATTAACCAAAATCTAATAATTTCATCAATATTTCCATATTTACTAGGACTGGCAGCTAAAATTACCAAAGTTTAGCATTTTTTTTTCTCCCCTAAATCATCCTAAATTGGGTGGTGGGATTTAACACAAGCAAATGTTTTTATTCTATGACACTAGAGTACAAACTCAAAAAAAAGTTTTTTTCCTACAAATCCTAACACTTGGTAACAATGCTAGGTTAGATTAGCTTCCACCTTCCATTTACATTTTATAGCTTAAGCGTGTATTAATCCACTAGTTAATAATATTTATTTCCAAGTCAATCATTTTTTTCAGAGTTGAACAGTTGGTTTCAATGAAGCACGAAAAGGCCTTGGTCATGTACAGAACAAAGAAAAAAACGATGGGTAGGTTTTATCTCTCTAAGCTATATAGCCTGGGATAGAAATTGTGTTGTTATGCGAGAAAAAAAGAAAAAATATCCGCCCAGCAATTATACACTGGAAAAATTGAAATAACCTTCCAGTAGCAGGTTACTCCGTAGGTTTGATCCGATTCAATATGTGCATTTGGTTTACATATCATTCTTGCAAGTTGTATACACGCCACGCCACTACACAATTTCATACATTCGTAGGGAACCAAGCCCCAGTTGATTACGTAGGATGAAATAGCTCCGTAGTTTAAGTTTGGCTAATACTCTCTATTTTTTTATGCGAAAGGGGGAAAAAGAAGGAAAATATGGGATAAAACGTACAGCATCATTAATCTTAAACCACAGAAATGATTTGCAATGCATTTAGCTTTATAACGATCAGGTATGAAAACTAAAGTGCATGCAAACTCCTAAAGTATCATCTTCATTGCGGTGTGGCTCTAGCAAGGTCATTCCTATTTTACATGGGATGCGAGTACTAAGGAGGCGCCATCGGTTTTTCCCAAAACATGTGAAGAAACTTTACAGAAAAAAGGTGAAACGATATAAGCAATTCACACTTTACATGTGAGAAAACGTCTTAGACCAAAAACCAGTAATCATCACAGACCCAGAAAGAAATTCTACTTTTTCAATAAGGAACAATAGAATGTTATTACAATTTGGGTAATTGAGATTGGGGAAAATTTAGTTAAATTGTTCATAAAAAATAATTATCTTGTATGAATAAATTATGGATTATACAAAAACCCAGTTTGATCATTGCAGTCTGAACTTAATTCTCCCTGATTCTGTAGAATAAAAAAGATTGTTCGAGGTAGGGTTTGGGTTTAGAGACTACCTCCATTTTTTGAGAATTTTGTAAACTTCAGCATGCAATGTGACTAGCGTTGGAGGGACACTTGTTGTGTACAAAGGTGGGACCGGATATATTGGTCATTTTCTACCTTCCCACCCATCATCATCATCAACATCACGAGCAGAACCATTCCTTATCATTTCCATGTCCAGCTTTGAAGACGCTCAGATGAAGAGATGCTGAACAAAACACGCCATGCTAAATTACTCCTGAAAAGGCTTACGTAACAATAATTTCCTTTGAAATGGAAGCTTGCGTGCTAACCAATTTTCTACTTCTTCTTACGTAGTTTAATGATACCTCTTGGAATGGAGAATGGGTTAAAATATTTAAAATGTAGAGGCTAATCAAAATGATACCGGTTTATAAAGTGCACAAGAAATACGCCAAAATATTAGACTCTGTATAATCGTGTTGGGTACGAACAGACTACCTACTACCTTCTAAATCTAAGCGGATGTCATTGCTTCGGCTTACCATAAATATAAAATGTAGGAATGATGGTCAAATTAAAGACGGTGACAAAGTATTGCCTCCAATTTAGTTCAATTCATCAAAGGATTTTTTTATACCAGATCAAAGCTCGTCAAAGCAATTCGTTTTCCTAGGAAATGTCTTCGGGTTTCTTTCTGCATCGCATAATTTCGTGGAAAGTTAGTAAACCGTAAAAACTAGGAGAGTTCTAAAAATCCGAATTATAACGTA
>JAANSQ010001169.1:0-16422 GCA_036850885.1 Lepidocyrtinus dapeste
CTCACCTGCTAAATATTAACTCAAATATCCAGGAATTTTTTATTATTTTTAATTAACCAAACAACTACGATTTCTTTTGCTAAAGGAGAAAAGGGTTAATGAAGCATAGCATGAGCATCCATTCCATTTTGAATGGAATTTTTGGTTCGGTGTGTTACACAATTGCACTATACACACGGCAAGGTTGGAAACGAAGCCGATTTGCCATACACGTTATGTTCTTAGCTGGAATGAAAAATGAAATGCTCCGGTTCCGAATGTACAATTTACCTTTACCTATACTTTCCTACGTAGTAGCACAGCTACAGCTTACAGCTTTACCGGCATCTAATATGGACTTCTAGTCTAGTTTAGCTAAATAAAACACGTAGCAGATATTCAATGTATTACACTATGCATCTGTTTGCAAGGAGGGAAAACTACGATAGTGGACTTTGTTGAATAGCTCGGTCTAAAGAAAACAATTGCATTGCACTTGTCAACTAATTCATATTATTTATGATTAATTTTCCAGTAAAATATGACATAAAATAATCGGATGTAATATTAGTGTTAACAATCGCAGTAATTTTTTGGGCCAAGTTCTAGTTCCCAATTAGAAAAGAGAGTGCATGATTAAGGCAAAATTTAATACACTTTCGATCGAATAAAAAGGATTAAGAGTCCAATTAAAAGATGGATTTGGTCAAGGAATTATTCGGAACTAGGATGTAATATTAGTGTTAACAATCGCCGTAATTTTTTGGGCCAAGTTCTAGTTCCCAATTAGAAAAGAGTACATGATTAAGGCAAAAAATATACTTTCGATCGAATAAAAAGGAATAAAAGTCCAATTAAAAGATGGATTTGGTCAAGGAATTATTCGGAACTGAGGACTTGTACGGGATCTTGTCCATTGAAAAGGAGAAAGTGACGGAAGAGAAAGCTCGTGAGTAAATCCTTTAATTAAAACTTGTGGTCATTCTTAAACTTAATTTATATATTCGAACAGTGCGTTCAGCGTACATGAGAGCAGCGCTGAAGTATCATCCAGACAAAGCCTCAGAAGAGAAAAGAGAGGAGTCTACAAAAAAATTCCAGATCGTTCAGAAAATCTATGAACTGTTCAAAGACGAGGAGTTGAGGAAAGTATATGATGAAACTGGTAGGTCAAGCAGAGCACTGAATTTCAAATCCTTTCTAATCATAGATGATGAGATATGTTTTAAATTGTCTTTATTCTTTGACAAATAAGGAACTTGGCCTGAAGACGAGAAGATCGAATTTGATGTCTCAACATTTGGAAGGCTTGATGAAAATGCTATTTTGGAGTTCAAAAAATCATACCAAGGTTCGGAGGAGGAAAGGCAAGATATCAAAAAGTATTATGAGGAGGGCGAAGGCGACATCTTTCATATCTGTGATAACGTATTCTTTCTTAACGTCCTCGACGATGAGAATCGAGTTAATGAAATCATTGAGAGTTTAATCGAAAACGGAGAACTGAAAAAGCTGGAGAAAGGAGTGAAAGGAGAGAAAGTTCGAAAAAAGAAAATGGACAAGGTAAATGCAAGTTTAGAGGCTCATCTTTGACCTAAAAGATATGTGTACCTTCAATTGTGTACTTTTATATTTAGGCAAAGAGGGAAGCCAAGGAAGCAGAAGCACTAAGAAAGGAAAAGAATCTAGGCGATGGAAGCATGGAAGACTTGATGAAAGCGATCGCTAAGAATGCTGCTAAAGGAAGTGACTTTCTGGATCAGCTCGAAAAGAAATATGGAGGTGCTAAATCCGGTTCAGGATCTCGTGCTAAAACCGGTAAACGCTAACTTCATCCTTTAAAGTCAAACTTCCTCCTTGTTTCCCATTTAATTGAAAATACCTTTACCTACGACGTTTCTGCTGACTCTTGGTTTATTATTGATGTTGGTATGCAGGTAAGAATAAGAAAAATGCTGAGCCCTCCGATAATGAAGATGAGGAAGATGATGAACCTGTCCCGAAAAAATCTAAATCCTCTAGTTCCAAATCTAAAGCAGTGCAGGGCAGTGGAGGTGGACGAGCTACTCGAGCTTCTTCCAGGTCAGCAAAGAAGTAAACGGTCTCTTCCTGGTAAAATAACCTTCAATTCCTATCTAATCCTAAAAGTTCTTAAAAATATCCGTAAATAAATAAAGTTATGAAGAGAATAACTGCAACGCGATTCCAAGTTAATTGTAAGTATTATTCAGGTTTTTATGCATTTATGTAGAAACTTTTACGTTTTATTGTTAATTGGTATATGCTAAGCTTTCGCTAGAGGTACAGCCTTACAAAAGTTTGAATGCATTGCGAAACCTTCTATATAAACTACTTGTTGTTATCCTTTAAGAATGAAAGCACAATTGTTAATTTTAAGGAAAGAAATAAGATGATTTTGACTTTGAGATTTAAATGAGATTTAAGTTGGTCTCTCCTTGAATTTGCTCCTCCTCTTGGGGATTTGGTTCAGTTTCATATACCTCCTCTTCTTCTTCACCACCTAATGTGGCTGCCTCTTCCTTCTCTGCTTCTTCCTCTTCGCCTAGGTCATCTTCCCCTTCTTCTCCTTCCATTTCGTATTCCTCCTCGTCATCTCCATCGGAGTATACACTGTAGCTATATGACCCTGAAGGTGAAAGCTCCTCCGCGCCTTTATTACCAAATTTTCTCAGATCAAATGATTTCTTTACGGGACCTAGGCTAGCTTTGCGAACTTCAATTTCTTCCTCCTCCTCTGCCTCCTCTGAATCGACTACCATGAAACTTCTAAGTAGCTGATTAATCGCGTCAGTAGCCTCCTTAACGAAAGTATCCTTACTTATCTCATTATTTTCAGCGCCTTCTGGGTTGGTGGTGTAAGTACTTAGACCCATAGCCTCCATGGCGGACTTGTACTGAGCTACTGAAATGAATCCATTCTCGATTCTATCGTAAATACGAAAAATGGCTTCCGTATGCTCCGGAGTTAGGAGTCGGGGTAATGTGTCGAAAACCTCAATGTCCGTCCTAGCCTCCATCATTCTTCCGCATAGTTGGGATATAAACTCCCAAGGATTGTCCGGACGGATAATAACGCATAACCCGAGGAAGTACTCGAGCATCATTTGTACATTGTGATCAGCCAACCAGTCCACAATCAACTGATCCGAGCTGGAAACAATAGGTGGAGGCATACGATTCAGCTCTAGAGGGGATGGTTCCTCCATAATTTTAGCTACTGATGGATCAATTTTACTCCCGGTTGGCTTTAGTTGTGTCAACGATGGAGTGAAAATAGCCTTCGTATGAGTTCTCGTCGTCCCTGGAGTTTTTTTCGTGAGGGGTTTCATCTTGCAGTCTAGTCTCATCTTCAAGTCCGCCGGGTAGTCAGGCCTGTAATTCTTCCTTCGAATTTCTTCAGGAATGCCATCATACGGGGGTTCAGGTTTCAATAGCGCATTTTTAGAATCTACTGAAAGCTTCCTCCCTTGCGACACAGTCTTTATTGGTAAAGTTGTTTGCTGTTTAGGATTATAGGGACTCCTACCCGTCATGCGTAAATAGTTTTCGATGCATTCCTCATCGTACTCATCACACTCCCCTATATCCTCTTCATAATCTAAACCAGACTGAGTACCTGGCAGGTAGTTGTCCGTGAAGCATTTCTCAGTAAATTCTACTCCACAGCTTTCTGGTTGGTCTTCCAGTTTTGGTTGAGACATTTTGAAAAAACCCAGTCAAAACTTTGCAATTGCAATTTCAAAAATGTATCACCGATTTTTTCACTTGAAACGAAAATGCAGCAGGTTTATAACCGGTCATAGATAACTTTTGCTTTCGAGGGTGGAATAAATTATCAAGAAACTGTAGCCTTTGATAGTGGTTACAATGACAATAAGGGAGGGAAAAAGCCGAAATAAATTCTTTAAAATTGGCAAACCCTTTATTCACCAATCACAATTCCCAGCTATTCTTTACATTTTCGAACCGTAAATAATTGACAGTTGTACAAATCATTCCTAAAAATCCATTTTACACGCCATGCGGACAACACAACCTAGATGAAAATGATTCAACCCAAACGAAATAAGTTGAAAAATTGTTTTAAATTGTTTTACATATAGTTTTCCAAGTTTAAATTCTTTACACAGTTGAATCATATGAGCAGAACGCTGCTGCTTTATGCATTTTTCAATAAAATGACAGTAAACTTTATTTATAGTTGTTGATGGAAGAATTATTTTTTGCAATATCAATATCAGTACGCCACAATTATAATGCAGATTGCAGACAAAGTCTATAGATTAACAGGCTATAGCTATTTATAGATTGATAACATTTATTCTATACTTAACTTTAACTGATTAATTCACGTTGGTGAAACCCTGACCTCAGTAATAATAAGAAACGAGATAAGACATACGAAACATTTAATAGTGCCACTACATTCTTCTCTTTAAATTCTTTAACTGAGGTCAGAGGCCAAACCAAACGTAGAACTCATAAATCAAATTAATCATTAATCTATAAATGATATTATGATTATGCTGCTCATATAACATGGTGGTTTGTGTACAATCCAAGGAAATTAAAAAAGGAATTAGTGTTGATGATGATGATTACAAGCGCAAACTTTAGATAAAATTTCTGTACTGAGTACTTATACAAAATGTAGGTCGAAGCAGCATTTCTACCTAATTGATTGTGTCACATGAAATCATCAAAATCCTCTAAATCATCAGGTGCATAATTGGACATTGCGCTATCTACGATAAGTTTCACTTTGCCGGCTTTTCCTTTAGTAGATTTGGCCTTGTCCTTTTCCTTCTCAGCTTTACTTTTTTCATGGTACAAAGCTTCCACACTAGTCTTAACTTTTTTCAATCTTTTGGAGGGTAGGCTGAGGCATAGGTCTTGGACAAAGTCTTCTACAAAATCTTCAAATGGCGTTCTTTTTTCAAACTTGCGTAGTTCCGCTATGATCTTTTTACGGAGCTCGTCAAAGTCGTCCTTTGTTACTGGATTGGCCGTGTCAATTTCTCCAGCACCTTTAATAAATGAGGAAACGCCAAGGGTCAAGGCTAAAGGTCAAAAGAATTTATGCTAGATTATTATGTTTATGACTATTTAACTAACCAAACGCTTGTTTCACCATCTGGAGCTCTGCTTCTTCTTGTAATTTCAATTGTTTCAATTTCTCAGCTTCTCTTTCTGCGGGGGTCATGTTATCACGAAGTTTTTGCAATCTCTTCTCTTCCTCTTTTTTCTACAATTTTGAAATATTCAATTATTAAGGATAATTAAAAGTAATTTATTTTAAAACGTGAGCTTTTTTTGACTGATTTATTACTTCTTTTTCCGCCATTTTTCCTAATAGTTTCTTCCCTTTTTTAACTGCTTTGGGCCCACCCGTTGAAGTGCCGGACTGAGTAGAAGCTGGGTCATCATCTTCATCATCCCAATTATCTTTTACTGGTTCTTCCTCATCTTCACCCTCCCATTTATCCGACTTTTTTACTAAAGCGGCAGCTGCTGCTTCTTTTATGGGTTCAATGTCAAACTCCTTATTCTCTACAAAGCGTAATAAACACAATTAAAAAATGAACTTCCGGCAGTTAAAACGCTCAACGAACTTACCCCAATCATCTTCATCTGCCATTGTAATAAGTTTTTTTTTCCTCCAAACCGGATATTTTAGTGACGCGTGAACTCTGGTACTAACTACACACCCAAATCAACCTTTTATGAGGACCTTTGATACCCAATCTGGAATAAAATTAAAGCAAATCCCCACATAAGTCACGTTTATTCGGTTTAACAAAACAGTACTAATTCAAAAACAACAATCCAATGGTTCACAGGCTGAGATGGAGCCAGCCAGGAAGTCATTTTTTCAAACCATATGGCAAAACACACAATACACTTGTTTAGTACAGTCCCTCCAAGTTGCCATATGACGCCATATGCGTAAATAAAAAGCACAATCCCACGGTAACTTCTACATTGTTAACTAACTACAAAGATAGTCAAACACCCTCCTTTGAAAATCCGTTTCGCCGGATAGTACTTACTCACCTTCAAATTATTTCAGGAATTAATTATCCCTTCCGGTTTCTCATAGAGCAAAAGCTGGAGAAGGTAGTAGACTAGTAAACGGAACAATTACAAAACTTTATAGTGATTGTTCCTCAACTAAATGACTGAACACCTCAAGTTAAACAATGAAGAATGAATGAGCCCAGACGAGACCATATTTTTTTTACCCAATTTGAATGTATGTAATGGTTTGTGTACTACTTTCACCAATATTGAAAGGAGCGAAGAGCGAATAAGCATGTAGTAAAGTGTGAACGTGAAGAGCACACCACAAGCCAAGTAAGTAAACGGTGTGCGTGTAATAGAAATACAAATGCTTTGTATGGTTGGTCTTGGTTTGGTCTGACCATAAGAAACAGATCAGGGATAGATGTGTTTGCTGTTTGCTCTATGAGGACGAGTGTTTATGTATTGCTTGTATGATGGTCTTGGTCATTCATTTTCATGTCATTTCGAGGAATTTACTAAATTTTTAGTTTGTTTATGCTATTTTGGCTAATGTGATGCAGTTGCAGTAGTTGAAGCACGCGTGGCATAATGTAATGTAAATATGAAGATTGGGTTAATATGGTATTGTAGGGTACGCCTAAAATGCTGAAATTCATGAATTTCGCAATTGCAAAAAGATGATACTTCTTATTTTTGATTTCAGACCAGCACCAGCCACGATGTCCTACAACTCGTGGCGTCGTCTTTGTTTTCCTGCGCTTTATTTCAGACTAGCAAGCGAAAGCTTGAGAGAGTGAGAGAGATAAAGAGATAAGCCATAAATTTCATTCATTCTACTTTCATATGAGCTACCTAAATCTAACGTGATAAAATATGATCAAACTTTAACTTCTGCATGGAAGGAATGCGAAATGATCTTATCTGGGAGAGTTGAGAACTTGGATACAATATTGCGATAGGAATTTTTTCTTGTGTCAACAGTCGATTACTCGATGAAATGAAATGCGAATCAATATAACATTATTTTTGCATGAAAAGTACTCAAATGGAGTGAACAAAGCGTGTCCGTGTAGGTTGGATCGTAATGTGGATATTATTGTTTGGGAATAGAATAGAGAATAGGAAACAATAGGGCATTGGGTCCAGTTAATTAAATCAAATCAATTAATCACAATTTAGTACAAGAATTAGGCTAGGCTTATTCAAGGCATCGCAAACGGGAAGGGCATGCCCTGTAATATTTGAAGCGGAAAATACGGGGTTCAAGTTGAATAAGTTTGAAATCAAAGAGCTTTCCATAATTCATCATAAAGATGATCAATTGGGAAATCAAATCAACCTTTTTCTTTTCAATGTTTAAAAATACATTGCTCCAAAATTTTTGCAATTTAACCCATGATATTTTAACTTTATAATCAGACAATATCTCGTAAAGAATAATAATTATTTTTTCGTTTACAAGGATCCTTAAAAAATTACCTCTGAGTCACCGGTAAATATATATTTGGTAACTGGTTTATGACTTAGTACATCAGTAGTTCACTAGTGGACCTGATCATGAAATGGGCTTGCGAAAATGAAAATGTCATATGAATCAAACCCATGGAAAAGTCATCATCTTTACAAATTACAAGGTCAAAAGGACTGGGCTGGGATGGGAGACAAAGGAAAATGATTGAGAATTACACAATTAAGCGCGAAATAATAATTGCCCCATTCTAACTTTTTATTTTGTGGGTTTGATGTGAATCATGCAAAATACAAATGTCATTAAAATTCAGATCAGATCCTTGACTGACTGGTTCCTTTTCAAATAGAAAATCTACCCTTATCCTTCCATTTATCCATGCAAGCTGAAGCAGTCTGTCCAGAAATTCAGAATCGCGTGGTTGCGAAGGACTGTCACTTGACTGATAACCATTGATTTGGCTCTTGGTCGTGTTTGGCACAGCTAAAGAGTAATGACATATATTGCATTTGGGATGTGTATGAACTGGATAACTAAAAAGGTTTATACCTAATTCTAAATTGGATAGTTTTTCACGGAATACAATACGAATATAATTGCAGCACCTTGATAATAAAATTTCATGACTTTTTCTCAAGAGGGCACTTCTATCGAGCATACTACGTAAGCAGATGCAGATTTCCGAAAGACGAAAGTTTTCTAATTCGCTATTTATGTATGCATAAAAAATCGAAATGATGTGCCATAAAAATGCAGAAACTATAACTTTACGGCTCATGTCATCTGGCAATTAAACTTGAACAATTCTACTTCTTCAGTTGGCTTTTGCTGATAATTATTATACCCAAAGTCACTGGCTGCACAAACACTTCTCATTTCTTATCATCTCATAATGGATGTAAATAGCTAGAATCAGTTACGGGATGGAAATGAGCATCTATAAAAAATTGAATGAGTCATGTTTCTTGGAGCTATCGTCACTTCAAAATGAGTTCTAAGAAAAATTTTACGCATCCTGATTTTGCATTATTGCCTTTTGAGTATTTTGTTTTTACATAAAAAATAAGGGGATGTATGAGGGAGAGAGTAAAAAAATGGCTTGATGAAGTTTGAGGAAACAATACATACCTAATCTGTTTGCATTACAAATTACAACCTGTTAGTTGCCAACTCATAATTATGCTTGAATACAATACAATCAGTGGTCCCGTCCCTCCACGAAACGGCCTAAAATTGTTTTAAGAATTCAAGATTGAAAAGCATTGAATTCTTTAGCCATGTTGTAGGTTAAAAAAAAATTATTTTTTTCAAAACCTTAATCTCACTTTAAAAAATCAAAATGTCCTAGCTGTAAAAATTTAAAAAAAAACCAAAATGTTTCTGAACTGCCGGACTTCTTGCTTGTTTGTCCCTTGAACTACTCCAGGAAATCGTAATTCGATTTACCATTCATGTATAATTCCGATTCTCATCCTTCATGAATAACTCTTACACGTTGTATCTGGGTAACCTGATGTGATGGCTGATTAATATGACGGACATACATGACATGACATGAATATCAAGCGTTAATAATTCCGTTCCCTAAAAGACTTTTGAAATACGTTCCTATAAGCTATATGATTAGAATTAGAATGCTGGACATATTGTCAAAATTAATTCTATGAAAAATCCTTCCATTTGCCGTTGCTATCGAAGTAAGTAACCCTCTCCAGAACACACATTTCATAATCTAAAACTTCGATATTTAGAACATCATTTCATGTGCATCACATCAATTTCGCGAATTGAGAATTGGTTCTGCTTCTGGTCGTTTCTATTGTTATTTGCTAAATCTCTCTTATCCTCAACTGCAGCGAAACGCACACACACTCAATGCGCAATGGCATGACTATGACGCTGTTTACGTCAGGACTTTGGTTAAAGTGGTATTCTCGCATTTACCATATTAGACAAATCTACCTAGGCAACATTGATTGATCCAAATGACGGTCACTCCACTCCGGTCTTGATCCCGTACAAATTGGGTTTGAACCTGAAACCCAACAGCGTAATAATAAACTGTCACCGTCATCTCGTCTCAGCCATATATTCTGCATAAAAAGTTGTTCACTCTAGTTTGTCTTGATGCGTTTGCATGTCACCATAAACTAAGCCTGAGAATTAAGCCTTAAACTACGTTAATCTAACCTGATATAATCGTAAGATGTCCAATACCAAGAACGTCTTCTGCTAACAACTAGAGATCCAATTTATCTCGAGGATGAGGTCATCATTATAATATCCCTCTAGTATTTACCTTACCGCTAGGACTTCCCAAGCCCAGACTCGTTCTTGTTCAGCTCGAATGTCTTGAATCGAATCGATTCCAAGTAATGTCCTTACAAATATGGTAACTATTTCTACCCCGTTCATGTCTCAAATCAAAAATCAAATGTAAATTGCAATACGAGCGTTAACACCCTATCCATCCTATCATTCAATTAGCATAAAAGTTTTATAGGTAAGCATAATCTTTCTTTTGAACAAAGTTACTTTGTGCGGTATTCCTTAGCTTAACCAGCCAGTCAACAATGCACAAGTTGAGCGAAATATGGGATGTGAGAAGTAGGCAACAAGTAAAGAAAAAAAGTGGTCAATCGAAAAAAAATGACTGAAAGTTTTTCGTTCATACTTTAAGTTCCCATAATATCATTGCCATTGCCACCTTCATTATTCAGAATCCATCTGTCTGTGAAAAGCTCTCTCGCACATTTTTTTACGATGCTTCATTATTTAAGTCATGCTTGAGAACAACAAGTTTAAGAGTGAGTACATGGTACATAGCAAAAGCATATAAGATGTGTCAGAATCACGGACGAAACTCACTCATCTTCATCTTGACTAGAGTTACCGACTCACCTTCTTCCTTTCATCCTTTCCTCATGCATTTTTTTTACTTTCAAGTTTATCCTCCTTTTGTATCCTAATATAACAATGTATTCATGTAATGAATGTGTGAAGACTCTGAAGGGGAAGAACAAGGGAAGACTTGATGGTTTGGATTGGCATGGATAAAACAAGGAATATTGGGATTAGGATAAGGCTTCGATAGTGTATAGGATCATGATGATGATGGTCTTAACTTTGTATTCAATTGCTCACGGCATCATCACTTTTTTTAATGGCAAAGGCCAAGTATAATACAAGCACCATTAACATCCATACATTTAATATTACACCAGACGCAATCTTACCGTATAAATATTTTTTCCAAGTAAACAAAATGCCCTAAAGTAAATTGGAAATTGCACGGAAGAAAATGAACAGCAACTTTATTAACCTCCTATAATAACGTAGAGTTCATGCATTAAAGTTTTTTTGCTAAATTTTTATCTCCACCAGAAGACCAGAGCAAAGAATCCAAATTCCAAGAGCCAAGAGCAGGCCAAGCTAAAGCCAGGATAAAAAATAGGTATATTCACAGGGAAGCTAAACTAATCGTAATAGTAATAGCATTGGCAATGTAAATATCCTACTTTGTGGGAATATGTTACTTTGGACAGAAAAAAATCAAAGTTGACTGAAGAGGACGAGAGAGACAAGCCATAGTACTCTCTACAACAACACTTGGCATTCTTCTTTTTTTGTTGGCTTATTCGAGAGATATGCTTAACAACAGCTTTCCTACGTGCATAAGTAAAACTTGTGTTGTGTGATGTGATGACGATATAGAAAATCGCATACAAATGCGTACTCTTTGAAAAGGTTCTAACAGGCAAGAAGAATAGAGAGACAAAACCAATACATAAAAAACTCATTGGATAAGAGACAAGCAAATATCAGTACCGAAACAGAAAGACAAGGGACAAGAACTTGGATACGTTCACTCACACACACTTTTATTAAAATATTAGCAAGACAGGATAAAGAAAATTTTATTTTTTATTGTGTGCTGTGAACCTAATCTTTCCAATTTTAACCTCATAGCTTATATTAAAGTTTTTAAGATTTTATATGCTGAGTTAAGTTTTAAGTGTATAGTTTTAAGGGTGATATTTGAAATTAATTTTTTAAAAACACCGAACCGGGATGTAGAATATTTTTATGTAAGTTATTTTTATAATGTTGAATAGAGTTTTTGGAATTTGTAAACGTCAATGATGAAATATTTGTGTCACTTCTTTGTACAGCTCATTTGTATTCAGTACAAAGGATTTATGATGCTTATCGTAATTTATTAATTAATTCTGTTTATTCTGGATATGCTGAATAAAAATGTGTAGAGTTTGAAGAAAGCGGAGAATTATACCTTGACCTTAAATTTGATTCGTTTGAAAATTGATGAACTCTTGATTTCCTGATTACGTTCCATTTTACATCATCGAATTGAGCTTAGACACGGCACTAGTTAAAATTAAGTTTAGTCTGGAATGGAAGGTCTCTAATCGGTAATAAAACGCTGTCTATTGTTTTTCTTTTAGATTTCGAGCTGGAACGTTGGACGTTTTAATTTCATGGTTTTCTCCATACTGGGCTGGAGCTAGACAGTCTATTGTGCAATTCTTTTTGATATTCGCGTTAAATGGTAAAGTTGAAGGATCATCAGAGACTTTTGACATTTTGCCTGACAACGCTTACGCTTTCTACTCAAACCCAAGCTTAGTACATGGTCTCTACAATTTTTATTGTATGCATTTAGGCTTTCTCCAGGACATACTATGCATCGGAAGACTACGCTACTACATATAAATTTAATTAGATCAAAATACTACTATCCAGAATAATTTTATAGGATGTGGACTATTTTCTTACTTTAACTAGCCAGTTTTAGTTAGAGTGCGAGCGTTTTTGTTTTCCGTTGTGATGTGATAGGTTTTGGAGTAGAGCTACATTACGTTTCATATATGATAAATGAGAGACTTTCTCCAACGGAGAACTTTCTCCTATTTAAATAACTCAATAAAAACCTAATTGTGAGTGACATTAACTTAATAATTCAAGGTAGTTTTATAACCCCAGAAGATTGGAGGTTTCCTTAGTTTTAGTGTAAGTTATTAGTGCCGTTATAAAACAGAGAAGATGGAAGCGATAGCGAAACACGATTTCGCTGCGACCGCAGATGACGAGCTCAGTTTCAGGAGGGGACAGACATTGAAGGTAACATAATTTTACTAGAGATTCCTGTCTTTATAATTGATAACATCACCTCCACGAAACTTCCACCCAACTTGAAATTAAGTAACATGGCTTATCTTATTACGTCTCGTACAGAATAATTCCTTGCCACTGCGTTTCATGTTTTATGAAATAAAGTAGAAAGTCATTCAAAGGTTATGTGTAGGTAAATACAAATTGATAGTCTTCCTCTTCTTCTCGAATGATAATACATACGCCCTAAAAGCTAACAAATAGCAACCTATCTGTTATCTGATGACTTTTTGTAATTTAAGACCTAGCACTAACTTATTTTTAGCATCTACGACTTATACCTATGTCATAAACTTACTGCCACCGATACTTACCCCGGAAGGTGTTTTGGACAAAAAGGCATTTTAGAATGACGTCAATGACGACTCCAGCGTTCTGAGCATTATCCTCCAAAGAGAAAATGGAAATTTGACCTAATGTGAAACCTCTTTTTACGCTAATAAAATGCTTTATATGTACAGCTCATTCTGCGGTGTCCATGCATAATTCGCATCTCAAATTCAGCTCACATCCGCCCGTGATCTCACCACAACACATTCAGGTCTATTGTCACATTTGATGAAAACGAGGACTATATAACGAGGGTGATATTTATACAGATGTACAGTACGTCCTGAGAAGAAGTGTTCTGGTCATATTAATTTATCAAAAGAGTTTCTATTTAGAGAATGTTTTTAAGCATATTAACCATTTGGAGTGGAAGTTGGATGATAAGAGAAAACCACATGGTTAATGTCCACTAGGCTTGCTGTCGTGTCGAGTTGCATTAGACGTTATCATACTTCACATCACATCATACGCGTAATTACTTGGATTGCGTTCTCTAGGATCATTTAGGCTTTGTTTGGTAATTCGAGCGTGAAGTAGAAAGAGAGTAAATGCGGATGAAAGAAAGTCCATCGCGATTCACAATCTAGTAAACAGAGTTTCTGGGAGAAAATGGATTTTAGGTATGAAAGAATAAAAAAATGGATGTAAAAAAGAAAAAATTAGTATAAGAGAAAGCGTACACTGGGCAAACAGATTACGTAAGATTAACATGAGCTAAGACTTAGTTTCTGCCATGAAGGAAAATAATTATAGTAATTTAAGAAATTAAGCTAGGCTCATCCCATAATCTAACGATTGTGATTGTAAAGGACTAAAGCTATTTATCATGATTAACTTAAGAGAAACAGACGTAGGCATATCTTGTAGACTGTTTTCTAGACAAGAAAAATAGGTTTCATTCAGTCAACAGCTTTCAGGTCAGAATTTTTATGTGAGTCAGCTTCCACTTTAGAATACATAGAGTGAAAGAAGGTTTTTTTTATCAATATTTTCAATGTGCAAAAACTTTTTCTACGCGTATTTGACTTTGAAAGAGTACAAGACTCAACTCCTCGACGTCTTGTGACTTTGCCAAATGCTTTTAGGCGAACGGGGAATAGACACCGCAAAAAAGCCGGTAGCTCAGAAAATGGCATGGTAGCAGTGGTTTTTTTTGCCGGTGTACGATGCTCTTGCTCAATTCATGTCGGTGAGAAAAAGTCAGTTTTTGTTGGAATTGAAGAAGCAGAGCTGAAGAAACCGGAGCAAAGCACAAAAGCTTATGAAAGCAGGAAGGAAGAGAAAGAATTTGTCTATTTCTATTTGTACTTTACCAGATGCGAAAATAACCGTTTTCACGGAATTCGCCAATTGACTGTTTCTCTGTCTCTATTTTATCTTATCCCATCACAATTTCACGTAATAGTTATGTCTTTCGCGGAAAATATGTACAGTAGGAAAATCTGAGTAAATGGATGTGATTTTTTTCGAGTGATCTACGCATACATAATTTTCGCTTGGTACAGTCCAATTATAATAATGAGCTGAACAACCTTGCCTACTGTCTACAGTCTTCTGAAAAGACCAAGTAAGTTAAAACTACAATAATTTTTGTTGTTTCGCATCCTCACAATACATTTCCGTCTTCTTCAAGTACAAAAGTTTAGAAAAGATAGAATTCGGACAATTTATGAGGAGAAAGTTCATTCAACCTTTTGCGTGAATTGTAAATGCATATGTAGTATTCTATTATTCTATATCCCCACAATGTACATATATTAATGGGTGTATGTGTAAATATTGCACATGTATTATGTATAGTATAAACATACCTAAGTTGTAATATAGAATTAGAATATAATGGGGGGAATGTCATAAACTGGTAAAACTGTCGGTGTTTACTACATGACGAGGATCGCCAATTTTCGAAAGGAATCTTAGCATTGGATTGGCTTACACTCCATAAAGCTGTAGCAAGATGAAAATGGAAATTGTTGGAAGCAATTTTTCGCTCGTTTCCCTCTAGCCTTTTTCAATTAGCTCCCAGGTCATTATATTAGAATGGATTATGTACTAAAAATGTCCTTTCATGCTACACCGGATACGAATTATCCATCCAAAAATAAAATTATCGATCGATATAAGAAAAACATGGCATGATTCTAATAAAACATGAGCAAATTACGACTTCCAATTTATGACTACACGTGCAATATCGATCGACCATCGTATGATTTTTATGAGAGTTTTTCTACGAGCGATATAATTATTTTATTATGAAAGTATAATAGGACATAACTGGGACAAAGGCCAATTACTTTTCTCCAAGTTTACATTTTTCGGTGTGGGTTTGATGTTTAAAGAGTTTGATGTTATGAAAATATTTGCTTAAGGATGAAAAAAAAATTGTTTGCCTAAGGATCACTTTTGGAAATTGTTTTCTGACACATCTGGGTTTTTTCCATTGCAGGTTTTAAATATGGAGGATGATGCGAATTGGTTTAGAGCAGAGCTAGATGGAAGAGAAGGACTGATACCATCAAATTATATAGAAATGAAATCGCATTCGTGGTAATTTTTTAAAGAAATGGATGGAATTAGCATTTTTCCTGTTATTCATCAGAGAAACATTTATTTAAGGTATCGGGGACGAATCACGAGAGCAGAAACTGAAAAATTCCTGTCTGATAAACCGGATGGCTCATTTTTAATCCGAGTTTCAGAATCGAGCCCTGGGGACTTTTCCCTTTCCGTCAAGTAAGTTTTGGGAGTAGTTCTCCGAGCTAAATTGAATATTTTGGAAATTGGAGGATTTTTTAAAGGAAATAATATATATTTTATTTTTATAGATGTCCTGATGGTGTCCAGCATTTCAAAGTTCTCAGAGACGCCGGTGGCAAATTTTTCCTTTGGGTTGTCAGATTTAATTCCTTAAATGAATTGGTGGAATATCATAGAACTTCAAGTGTATCTCGTTCTCAAGATGTCAAACTTCGGGACCTACTGCCAGAGGTAAAAAATTAGCCTCTTGCTAATGTTTCTCATGACCCCGAATTGAAATTTTGATCTTGTCATTTGGCTGTTTTGATTTCCCTGACATCCGACTTCCTTTATTTCGAAATCAATGAAATGATTGACATCTAGATGATTTTTTTGAGTATCATGGGTAAAATTTTAAATTTTTTTCTTTGATTTTTAGTACGTCAAAGCCCTGTACGACTTCACACCGCAAGAACCAGGCGAATTAGAATTCAGAAGAGGTGATATTATCACAGGTAAGATTTAATTCAAAGAAAAACAAAGTTTGCAATGACTTATTCATGAGATGGAACTCCGATTGAAAATGCAGAATGCTCAACTATGGCATAATAACTAGTTTGATATAAGGTTTTCAATGTTGCAATTTCGTTATGCAGTAATTTCCTTTGAAA
>JAANSQ010001170.1:0-16421 GCA_036850885.1 Lepidocyrtinus dapeste
TTAAACATTGAGAGGCGGAGAGCCAATCAGAGAATGTTTATAAATCTTACATCCCGACAGTGAAATGAATAAGCCTGTTAGTAATAAGATTAAAAGTAAATGAATGCATATATTTTTATTTTCATGCAAATGCATTTTTTCTTGTGAAAATTAGATCTTTTCTTACGTTCAACATTTAAATATGTGATACGAGTATCAATACCCATACACAGTTAAAAATTACTGTAATATAACTACAGCGGGTTAAAATATCCTAGCATTGTTAATTTGGTAGAAGATTTTTAGTCGTTAATTTTCATTCCAAAAATAAAAAACTGAGAGTTCAGACTAGACAGAATTAAGAATAATTAGATATTTTACTGTACGAACAATGTAAATTATGAACTATGTTAAATGTGGAACCTACTGCCCACTGTATAGTAAATAAAATTATGAAAAAGGAATTATTATTATTTTTATTGAAATATATTCGCATATGTTTTTAGTATTGAACTATAAATATTACTTTCAAAATTACTACAGACTTAAATGAATGAAGTTTGATGAAGAACTGTAAAAAATCAGTAATATTTCATTTTGTTTCTGATGCTGATTGGTTTCGACGATGTTTCGATAATCCATGTTTATCATTAACTAGAGAGATGATCACAAGACACGTTTAATTTCAGCTTCTAATAAATTCCTAATTATTTCCTAAACTCAATAGGTTTAAATGTAATGCTTCTCGCTGTTAAAGGGATTTTGGTTGTTTGATGGACTCATTCGTTATTTTATACTTGGGAAATCGCATTTTTCTAGAACATAGTTTGCATGTGCCATTTAGTGAGATGCATATATGCAAAAATAAATCAGTTTCATTCATGAGTAAACTCTTTATAATACTAAACTTTGAAATAAAAAAGAAATGTTTTACACAGATTTTATGAAACACGGACAGAGTTATTTAGATCATTACAACTCGGCCATTCTTAAAAAATAAATTGATTAAATACATTGTATTGTTCACTGGTATTTTGTTTCCTTAAAGATTACTTCTTTCTACTCCTTTTGGCTGTAGATTCCTGAGTCTCATTTTTTCGTTTCCCTGACAAATTCACATGGTACTTCTTCTCCAACCTATCCCGTATCAAGAGACCTCTCACCAATTTCCTCCAGTTTGCGTAAATTTTTTGTAGACGCTTTTCCTCGTCTTTCTTTTTCTTTTCTTCTTGTTCCTGAAGCACCAAATATTCAACTGTCAGTTAAATAAAAACAGTACTGCTGAATAAGACACCAAATAGGTACTTTACCTGGTTCCAGGCGTCTATGAGAGTTTCTTCAAACTCTTCACATACTACAAACCCGTCGAAAGCAGGCCTTGACCCTCCAGCACCATAATCGAATCCTACAACCGCTGGTGCACAATCAATATCTAACTTTTTCGCAACTCGCTGTAAGCCGGGAACTGCCAGGAAAAAAAGAGATAAATCCATTTAAAACAAAATGAGTATATTTCATCATATTTCGATCAGCAACTTTCTCTTATGTGGGAAGTCCATTCGTCCTTTTAACTTACGTCTCATATGGACACATCCTTGCGGAAGTAATTTCTCAGTAAAAAGCTCTACGTTTCCCCATTCGTTTCTTGGGACTTTACCATCCTGAGCAATGGGAGGGATGTAGTCTTCTGTCTGCCAAATCCCAAACAGTTCCGAGGGTGTCTCTGGCAATCGGGCGCCGCTCAACTAAATGTAAAAAATAAGCAAGGCTTAAGGATACAATTAATTGATCCTCTATAATTTTACGGTTACGATACCTTGTCGTATTTTGGCCTTCCTTTGACAACTTTAAACGGCTTTTCTCCAATACGGACAACCCTAGCTTCTCTCATCCACAATTCTCGAGTATGAAGTTTGTGTACATACTCTCTCGAGTAGATTAGTTCACCTTTTATGTCTCCAACAGAAGGTGGCTTTTCAGGATAAAGGGCTTCATATTTCAGCAAATGTCGACGCAGTACAAACAGTGGATGGTTCTTGATCCTAAAAGATTGTACCAAACATTCTCTTAGTTTTGATAAATTGATAAATGGAAGTAGGCACAGAAATACTATAAATTTAGTAAATTTTAAGTCAACACTATAACGTACTCAGACATGGACTTTGGGATTGGCAATGATAGTAGATGTTCATCCAGGTACTCATCTTCTTCCCGGTCACGAGCTGATTTTTTCCCTCTGTAAGGTTTTAACGTTTTGTCAAGCCATTCCGAGTCAATCCTTAACTTTTGAGTTCCCGTAAGCCATTCCGAGGCGTAGCGCCGAGTGACATCCTTAACTTTGTTATCGTTATTAAATGCCAACACGTAAGTGATTGGTCGCGTGGCGTTAGTCTGCAAGGAAAAAACTCATTGAAATTGAGAATTTTGAATTCTATTTGCTTGAGGGAGTTTTTGAAAGGCAAAAGTAAAACTTGAGTCATAACATAAACAAATGAATCACTGACCTCTAGATGTTTATCGCAAATCACTTTTGCGGTCAAAATATCGACGGATATCCAACGTTCCTCTTCGATTAAGTACACTTCCACCCACATATCTTGGCCAATCTTTTCAGATTCCAGCAGTGATTTCTCTTTCTTCTCTTCATCTTCCTTTTCTTCGTCTGTACTAGATATCATCTTTCGTCCAGTATTCTGCCGACGGGTCTTCTTGCCCCCTTGTGGAGACCCCTTTCCTTTCTTATTTGAATTTGTGGCTCCTTTAGATTTTGGATTCTTTTTCCCTTTTTTGGATTTAGGTTTACTTTGACTATCTACATCATCTTCATCGGAACCCTTGGCTGATTTAGGTTTCCTTAGTAGCTCACCAGAAGGAGGTTTTAAGGGAATGGGAGTAATCGAGATTATTAGCCGGGCATCAATTTTCAAGGCTCGCAAGAACGCCACAAAAATTAGTACATAATAGTTACTGTTCAAGAATGTCTTTTCCATGATCTGACACGCCAAAAATTCTGAGTGGCTTAAGCATCCTCGCGAGACTTCAAGATTATCCGTCATTGAAGGCTTGCTAATGACCATTTCGTAGCGAAACCATTTCATGAGCTTCTCCAGTTTAGCCAGGTCTAGACGCTTTGAGGAAAGGGACTTCCCCTTCACCTGATCATCAATTGCATTCCGAACACATTCTGAATTTACAGCCTGGTTTAACTGTAGACCTCTTGCAATTTGAGCAAGTATACTGGCTTGATGCATTAGGACCTGGAGTTCAGTTTTTTGCTTGTTTAATGTCCTGCGTAAGATATCCTCCACGGTCATTTTGCGCTTGTCTCCTGTGTGTTATCAATATACAATTAACTCTATCGTATGTCAAAAAACAATTCAGTAAATACACAACAACACAACTACTCGACCTAGATCAATGAGATTTGATTGATACTAAAATTACGTTTTCTGAAGACTCCTTCTTGAGGAATAACTATCTCTAACCCTCCATCAGGGATAGAGGACAGCTGAGAAGATTGTGTCCCGCTAGTTGACGCCTTCTCGGAAACGTCTGAAGTTGACTGAGTGTCGTACTTCTGAAGTGCTGCTTCAACATGTTGGTCATCAACCTCTTCCCAATCATTTTCTGAATCACTGCTTCCACTTTCCTCCTCATCACTGGACATTTCGTCAACATTGTTTCCCTTCTCATCGTTCGATGAGGAGTTTGAAGAGTGACGTCGCGAGCCATTTGAAATACTTTGACTACAACCTGGCCTTGCGCTCAACGTCTGGCTTTCGCCAATCAGAAGGAGCTCTCTGGCTGACAACTTTGATAAATCAAGTTTCTTCTTTTTTGAAACATCCATTTTTGTTGACAACAACAGGTTAATTTTACACGTATAACTGAAGCACTATGAACTATTTTTTTCTAAACTACTAATTATGTTTCTGACTGAACTGAAGTTTTAGTCATCTTAATTGAAAAGTCCCGACTTAACCTTGACCTAGGACCGAGGCCGCTCATGTAGTTGATAGATGGGTCAACAAAGAAACTTAAAATCTGAATTCATAAACGAGAAAATGGTAGGCATGTAGTGTTCATTTTAGGCTTTTGTGCTTATAGCTGAGTTGTTTACTATGTCTTCGCTTCTTTGCAATTTCCATACGCACACTGCACAAGAGTCACAAACAAACTCTATGACACACGAGGATGCCATATGATCATAATACACGAGTCATTCCCATTCTAGTGTAGGAAGCCTAGCCGAGCTTGCATGGATTATGGATATAGAAATTAAAATTAAAAAAATGCGAATTGAACGTGTGTAATGAATCAGGGAACTGAAATGCGTTAAGTGCTAAATTCATATGTGTTGCACTTGATTGAGAGTAATCGGAAACATGGGGGATCGTATAAAATAGCGATTTTATTAATATTTTATTTTATTAACGGATATACAGTCCTTCGTTCTCATTTGAATTACTTTGACAATTTGATTACATTTCCTTGTAAAGCTGACATTGTTAAAGAATGAGATCAAGTCAAGCTTGAGTATGCCAGATAAAGTATTTTACCGAGGGAAACGCTAAATTACTCACAGTATACACCATAACGAACACGTCTTAACAAATAAATTCAATTCAAAAGAAAGAGAATACACAGAGGTAGAGTACCTACATAGATGATTAAAAGTTTACAATAAGGTTCATCTGAATTAGAACGAAAACATTTAAACGAATTACAAGAGCACCGGACTACACCTATTGTAACTCATGCACCCATATCACTTTGTCGTAATTACGAAACTCATCTAAAAGGCAATGCTATAACAGTAAGATGGCTCGCACAATTACCTATACAAAATAAATCATTATTTACACATTGATGTACAATGTCAAACTAGAAAAAGAAAGATTTGTAACATGAAAATGAATGAATTAACCCGCCTACTAAGGGTCAATACGGCGTGGAGGAACAAATTTAGATTTTGAATAGCGTCCACGCTTAGATGATCCAGGGGATGGAGTTGCAGGAGGATTAGAAGATGTATCATCCAATCGTCTTTTGATACCCAAACGGTTTTGTCGCTGGTCCTGGTTCGGAGACGGGGTGTAATCAGACGCAGTCTGACGTGATTCCAAAGATTCAACATATTGTTTTTGTTGCTGAAAAACACAAAATACGAATAGATTTAATTTTTTCTACGGGGGAGAGACAAATACTCAAGTGACTGCAAAACATTAAACTACCATTGAAGAAACAGATGTAACGGGAGCTGAACTATCCGTTGGCTTCGAATCTAACCAATCCTCACCATCATCAAAGTCAAAATCATCTTCCAGAAAAATTCGCGATATTTCAGCAACGTCTTTCGCTTCTTCTGCGCTGAGGCTAACAGTTTTGTCTCGGGATGTGGGTGTGTTTGACGCAGCGATGGATGGAATGCTGGAGACTGCAGTAGTGTCTGACTCTTGTTTTTCATCTTCTTGTTGGAAGTAGCTCGGACCACGATTTAATACCGGAGATTCCGGTGGACTCTCAATGTCTAAGTTTTCGTTCTCCTCCCCAAAGTACAACTCCATCTTCTTTTTGGCTTCCAGCACAGCTGCAGCTGACACAGAGACTGCTTTTCCCGCAGCTGTGGTAAAGGTTGGAAAGTGGTCCATTGTTGCAAACTGAAAACAGGTCAACAGTAACACATTTTATAAAAACGACTTTACATTACATTGTATACAAATTCTTAATCTCATTGTCAGTTAAATTGAACAGTATCGGATACCAGAAACAAAGCAACAGAAAGTGTTAGGAGTTATCGAAAATTGGATTTTCGGTAAGCCGTCACAATAGCAATAAGTCGGCCGTCCTTTAAATAAATTGCTGTGGATGTTGCTGCAAATAGAATCCAACTGCATCAGATTAATCTCCAAATTTATTCAGCAACAATTAAATGGCCGACGGTTGGCGACAATCATAAAAGCAATCAGATTTTGAGTTCTGTTTTGTACAAGATATGCTATGACATTATTCTTTACTATTCACATTCACATAGTGACATAGTGTTATTGTCAGCATATGCAATGCTGGTGCATTTTATACAGGAGGGATGAATTGAAAAGTGGGGTACTGTGAGAAACTTATGCCCTGTGACTGTATCCTATGCACTGCTACAGTCGAACTTGTCCTTGTCCTTTCTTGGAAAATGGTAAATTAACCTTTTGAGTTCTGAATTAACTGTAGGCGTTCATGGAGGCAAGCAATGTATTGTGAAGAAGTGTGAAGTGTTTATGTTGGTGAATTACAAATTTCTTTTATAGTTTTCAACCCATTTCAGTAATGGAAATGTATGGATAATAATTGCTGTGGTTAAAAAAACATGATTTTGGCCTCCTTTCTAATCCACATTTTCTCTATTCTCCCCAATTAGTTACTTTAGCTAAGTACTTGTTTTTCCACTACTCTACAATGTCTTACGAGATGAAATGAATAAACAATTAAGACTGGAATTTTTCAAATTCGACTCGTCATTTTGTTTCATTAGAATTTTTTAAAGTGGTAAAACAATTTCAATTACTGACGATATAAATATGTGATTCGGCAGAAAAAGCGACAAGAGAAGAGTACAGATTAGAGTGCTGGGTTCCAGTTTTCCACTGCAAACACATAGAAATATAGAGAAGAAAATACAGAGTAATGCGTTATAGCCTGCGTTACAAAGATTTTCTGAGGAGAAGGAACAAGCTGGCCACTTCTTCTTCGTAATATTTTTTGAAGGATTTTGTACTTCAGACCGTAAAAATCGCCTAAAATTACTGTACCACTCACAATTAAGTCGTAATTGTGTTTAGGGTGTCCACTTATATTAAGCTAACAAATAAATGCATGCAACGAATCATTGAGAAGCAATGATATTTACATGGAAAATAACAAATTTGGATGTACGGATTACCGTCATGGTAAAAGAATTTCTGTGACCTACGGTGAATCTTAATTAATGATTGGAAATGGAAGTTGTGACTACATGATACATTTGAGGTTCTCGAAAGAGATACGTAGAACGTAGTCACAACTTTTATTCATTAATTAAAATTCACCGGTAGGTCACACTGAAACTTAATCTCCATGACGGTAATTAGCATACCAAATTCAGTATAGATATTTCATGTAAATATCATTGTTTCTCGATGACCCGACCCACGAATTTACTTGCAGGTATATGCATATGTGTGTTTTACTGACACACACGCACACATTGGATGTATATTTTTAAAAATGTTTAACGTGAAAAAATAACGGCAATAGCTAAACTATAGCTAAACTAAACTACGTTTTAGTGACCTTAACGCGGTAGCGCTGTAATTCCACCGTTTTGTCGCTTCATTGCAACAAGTAGCTGATTTCTACACAAACATTTTCGTCGTATGCGTGAAATGGGAGTTCCTATGTGCCCACACATAATCCACTGACACACTACTACTATGTAAATACTAAATACGTACCCAGACTTATAATTTAAAAGACTTTTCTATCATGTTTATTTTATCTCATTACTTACCCAAAAAGTTCATGGCTTAAAAACGTCATTTAACGCATTTCATTACGAATAAACTTTCAATTTTTTTAATACGTACACGAAATGTCACTCAAAATTAGTAACGTTTCACAAATGTTGGAAATTATTCCGTCATGCATACAATTACGTGTTTGACGACCGTTTATATGACAAACCCAATATTCGCTGTGTGTGTATTTCCAGATAGGGAGAGCAATTTTGCATAGAACGAGGAACATTTGCTTTCGAACTGTGCTGTCCAGAAATCGCCATACTTCACGCAATTTTAAGGAAGCATAGGCATGTATATATAGTTAAACGCTTAAGAAATGAAATAGAAATGTATCTTACAGAAATATACAATGGGTGGGTGTAAGAGTGTCGCCATATGAGTAAACGGAATTGTTGGCTAAATGGAGCGTTTCCTTTCTTTGATTTAATGTCCCATACAATTTTGAGTTTTCTTTTGGATTGCTTCGTTTCTCTGTCAAACCTATTGTACCTTTCTAGTTTCTACTCATCTCTTTCTTACCTAACATTTCCCTTTATTTGCCGACTTTTTACAGTGGAGGAACAGTCATTTACATTCTTCTAACTCACTAAAGGAGAATTTTAATTAAAAAAAAACAGTTAATTTTAGGCATGTCAGATTTATCGCTGACTGATCATCAACAAAACGTGCATGATAGGGCAAACATAAATTGGAAGCCATCTTATGGCTAATTTAAGACACTATGATTTAAAAATCCTTTTTAGAGTGAAAACTAATTTAAGATTGTAAATTATTTGGTTTACCTTCTTAATTACTTGAGTGCTCGAGTCGAGTCGCAGTCGACAGCTTAGAATGGGAGAAGAAAAGAGTAAATTATATTCTCATGACAAAGAACTTTCCGAATTTATGTTAAATTTTTTCTTCTGGTTGAACAACATAAACCTATTCCTTTGAGAATCGTTCCCAGTTAGTAGATAACGGAAAATCGCCCAATAGATTTGCAAGCATTCATAATTCATAATGTTTGTGTTTACTAAAATCAAACTCTTAAAATTCTTCTTAGAGTGTACGGGTTAATAAGTATTTATTTCACGAAAGCAAGGAGAAAAACATTTATTGCCACATATTGCCGTATTGTCAAATGCTCATTCTCATATCAATATCATTTAAAATTTTGCTTTTAAGCTATAATTGGAAAATATTTTTGATCCAAGGGCTTAAAAATGTGTAAAATACTTGTATATTAATTAACTTAATGCTACTTGAGCAGTTTATGAACTATGGTCAACCTATCCATATGACATTGTATAACTATGATACTATTAATCTACCTCGTTATATGTTTGCAGTTCGTGAAGTTCGTATTACCGAGGCGTAAACTCTTGTTTTTCTTAACAATTTTCTTTGGTTTAATGGGCTCCGTCCTAATGGAGCTAATTCTACTAAGGAGATGAAATGAGTAACTGGAGTGGAAATAAATTTAATGAATTCGTTAAGTCTTTCCCTCTTTTCATTCCCAGTAGCTTACTTGTCGCGTTTTCTTATTCTCCCTTCAGTCCAAACTTATTTTCTCTATTTCTTCTTTTCTGATGAGATGGTTCTTTTGTTTTTTCTTGGGTAGTCTCCTTGTTGAAGTCGTTTAAAATAGAATTGTAGATTTCAGCCTGCACTGTATAAAACAGAGGAAAAGCGAGAGACGGCAAATGAAAGTTACTACTTCAGGGAAAGCCTTTGGCTTTACTGTCATTGCGTTGCGTTGTTGGGCAAAAAGAAAGGAAAAGAGTCAGAAAAGTAAGTGGCTGTTATTATTATATGCATGAGTAACTGGAATGATAAAGCAGGAAGTTGATGATGATGATGTGTTCACAGCAAAGCAATGATCATGATGTCCGCGGAAAATATCTATACATTTTATGTTATGGAATTCAATGGTGTAATTTTAATTTAAGGAAGAGCGTGGCTAAAGTCATAGTGCTTCTTAAGAGTGTTATATGAACAACTTCTGTAGTCGTCTTTAACGACTTCAAAATATTCACTAAATTCTTCGTCTGTTTATTCTGTTGCCACAAGAGGTTTCCAAAATTGGCATTCCATTTCTTAACTAGCTACCTATACTGGTCTGTACTTGTTCAAATCATTATGGTCGCTTTCATATGCCACACAAACTTCTAAGTAGTTCTCCTTAATACCTTTGAGACTGAAGCAAACCAATATTAATTCGATTTTTGATTCACTTTTTGTGCGGCCAGCCATTGTTACTATTTTTAGAATCAAGGGACTGGAATGTTTTTATTGAAGTTTGTCTAAGCAAAAAAGTGTCTTATTTAAGTATATTTATTTACAATTTATAAAAAAGTACTTGCTCATTAAACTAAACTAAACTTGACTATGACTAAACTTCAGCCAAATAATTTTATTCTTATTAAATATTTTATTAGCTACAGTAATTTTTTATTAAATAATTTTTTTCCCTTAGTTTCTCAAAATATTATTATGCAAATAGGTAAACAAATATTACAAGTTCAATTTCTAAGTTCGGTTGAATGTCGACATATGTACATATTTAGTTTTAAGTTGAAGCAATACTTTTGGCTTACTACCTACATCCGATGCCCAAATTGGAGATTATTTTTTGTTATTTAGCTATGGCTTGTGTTAAACAGGTATAAATACTATTTTAATTGACTTGACCAGAGTTCATAATGTTGACCTCTCGACCCCTGAATTGGCCCTGATTGGCTTGTGGAGCTAGCTTAAAGTAAAAATTCGGCTAAGAAGGTTCGCCTAAGTATGTTTTGATTAAATCGACATAAATTAACCTAAATTTGTGTCAAGTTCAAGTTCCATAAAAATGTATACAAGAAAGGGATTAAAAGATTTTTGCGCATGAATGTTGTGCTCATTAGTTAATGGCTACTTTAGGTCAGTCACCATTACCATAGGCAAAAACGTTCACGTTTCTGATTTCACCCCATACAGCTTAAAAAATTAAGCAGTTCTGATTTCAAACTTGAATAGGTTTTCCACTATTGGAATATTGTATTTCTAAACGATGGAACAAACAGAAAATAATGCATAACGAGGAACTCAATTAATTAATAAATATTTTCCTCATTAAAACTTTGAAATGATTTTTATAGCTCGTTTAAAGGAATCCGATCAAAGTAAAAAAAAAACTAGTAGTTTAATAGGAGCATCTGGTTAGGGACGAGTTTGACTACAACTTATGCATTTACTCAAAAAATATTTGTCATTACCCCCATTCCTTTTTAGCTGGTTTCTATTCGGTAACGAGACAATATCCTACCATCATTAACCTACCGGACTTTACCCTACAGGAAAACTTCCCTACAATACGTTTTTCCAACTAGGGCAATTCCCTACTATACAACTTACATTTTTTGAATTTGTTAATCTTCGACTATATGGTTAGCTCGAGAGTGCCAAACCATCCAAGCATATTATTGTTAAATACATTAAAATAAACAGTTTTCCAACTGACCACTTGTCTACTGCGTATGGAAACTTACATGAACTAACTTTAAACATTCCGAATGGCGGAATTTTTTGAATTTTTCAAATATTCTAGAACTCACAGGCCATATTATACAAGTAAAATATGAAAGCAACAAAACTGCTTAAAAACCCTCAAAAAGATTGTACAGAAATTGTCTAATGCTAATTACCTAGAGACTGCTTTAACGTTAACAAAATGGTAACCATAATAATACTTCAAGGAATCAACCCAATTGTGAATATATTCTCTAGAAAACATAATTGGTGTGCACACCTACGTTATTAGAAGTTGCTTCCTTGCTAATAACTAAGGTGGGTCCAGCCTTTTAAGCTAGGATGCTCGTCATATCGTGAAATATTTTAAATGAAAATTAACTGTATTGAAAGGGAAATGCTAAATATTCAGGGCAAGCAAAATGAAGGGTAAAGGTTTAGCTAAGGTAAAGTCGGGTAGGATAATGACGGTAGAGATTTGTCCGCGATTCCGTCTTTCCAAAACATCGGACATCTTACACACACACGCTAGTGGAAAACTCTTGTTGCTTCGTTTATCCTAAATGAGATCAGTATTCTCTAACAGATTATTGGATTTTCACAACACTAACTTTAGAAGCACGAGCAATCGGTTTTGCGCCTCGGTGTGTAAGTATAAGTAATGGAGTAAGCTTCAAACTATCTAGAAAATCATGAAAATCTCCTGACAAACTCGATTTAAAAATGGAAATAACTACCATTTTTTTATATTTCGTCAGTTCGTCACTATCCTGTTCTTTCTCTATATTGCCAATACCTGTCATTTTGTGTACCCTCTCGCAACCGATTCTTTACCAAGCAAGTAAGCAGCCTACTGTTTTCTCCGAATATCGCTTCACATTTATGAGCTGCTCAAGTGACTTTTTCAGTTCAGTTAGATTCGGAGAGAGGAAAGGAGCGGACGCAGGATATGAGAGCCATTGTTAAACGCGCTAAGCCATTTTGAACAAAACGCTAGTGATACTGTGCTGTAGAGCTTACTCTTTTCTGGCATTTGATCTGTGACAGAACACACGGCTCTCGGTGCTCACACTTTCACTCTTTCGTATTCTTTTTTTATATAAAACCGCGATCTCCAAAGGTGTCTATCAAAATAGTTTAGTTTACAACTTGAATCCGCATCGCTTTAGTGATACCGTGGCTGTTTCGATGAAAAAGCTTTTGCTTAATAAGAAATATCAATAACAACAACACATTCCAACAAAAGGGACAACTACCAAAAAAACCACTCATGGTATGAGTTGAGGTAAGTTTTATTAATGTAAGGTGTGTGTATTCAACACCAACGCCACTCAAGTGGTTGTCTTCGTTTCATTCCTCAGCTTATCCTATTTCGGCATTCCTTCCTGTTGTCCCCGTTCATGTAGTGAAATATTATTTTGGGTGATCATGTGGATGATGATGGTGCTCTGTATGATGATCTTGATCGTATCGAGATTGCTTTCACTCAACAACAATTTCGCTTCCCTTTTCTCTTCCCGTGTGCTGATCTTTTCACTAAAATGGCAGACAAAAGCTTCTAATGTCGCCAGAGACGGAAGGGAAGACAAACAATTGCTGCTTTTGCGACATTCCACAGATTTTAAATCTGAATGGAATTCAAATCTTGGATTTATCTTTTGCAGAAATGTGATGAAATGGCATGCTTAAATTTTTTATCAAGATCATGGCTTAGATATATCATGTTTTATCGAAATGAAAAGCAGCATTGCGTTTGTAATTCCGGTTAAATTATGCCTTTATCTCTAAAGTTATTTATTTCACCTTAAGTTTTACTGACACGATTTTATGTTTAATCCTGAACTTGTGGTTTATAAGCAGATTTCCTTGGTTGATTATCATTACACTTTATTTCGGCTCGCATGATAAATTTGTTCATGTCCTGCATTACTTTCAAGAGAGAACGTATTTACAGATTTTTAAATCTCACCATCAGAATTCATTCGGGAAAGTAATGCGTATGCAAAGCATACGTGCACAAATACACTTTGTCTAGTATAATTTCCCGGGTGACTATTATTACAAAGTTAGATTCATGCATATAAAGCGGGAAAATAGAGAATACATGAAAGAGGAAAAAATTCTGGGATTCAAAAGTTGGCTCACGCTGTAATATATAATATTACAAGAATAAGCAAAGTCTGTTTTGGCGTGTCTCAAAATCAATTTGTGCTCACGCCTGATTGCCTCCAGTAATTGAATACTGCTGCTGCCGACTCAGACTGAATACAAGGACGTGAAGTAAAAGTAGTAGAACCAATTCCTGTGATCGCGGTGTAGGTACTGGTCCTAACATGCCGTAGTAGTACTATTTCTTGAAGTAGCTGGCTGGTTAGTTCCAGTGTGTAAGCGAAGCAAGTAGTGGTCTTGTGTATTGAGGAAAAAGTTATACCCATGTGACTAAAAACCTGCTTTGCTGTACGATCCCACTCTTCTCCTCCACATTCAATTGTAGCTTTTTCCAGGAAAAGAATGTTGACTTTTCGTTAAGTTTTGTTGGTGGTGAAAGTGGCGAATGAGTATAATGCCTTTTTCCACACTGTCTCTGAAATTGTGATAGATGGAACAATGATAAGAAAGAAATTGGATGCTCGATCGTTGCTGCCGTTCTGTTTTTTGATTTTCAAACTATGTACATACTTGATTTAGGAAGATTTCTTGGTGTCTAATATATTGACCTGTAGAACTTATGCTAAGGCAACTGGACAAGATATCATTAAAATATCCATCTATGAGATTTTTGAACAATTACTCAAACAAATATTCATCCTCTAAATTATTTTTTGATTAGGGAAAAAAGCGAGGAATTAATTTAGAGAGTTTTACCCAATAACGCATGCTTAATCTAACCTCAACAGTTATGTTTACTTGGCTGTTTTGCGATAGCAAAGCTTCTGGAAATATTTCCTTGCCTTGTCTGCTTATGTTTCGAAAATATTTTAAACAGTATTTTTTATATCTATGCTTTGTACGGTCTTCATCCTACATTGCGGCAAGTTGTTCGACGTTCTCTCTTTTGTTGTAAAACGGACGAGTTTCACACTGAAGTAACTTTTTTTTCTCCATAATGATAAGTTTTAATTTTTGCGTGAGCCTAAGCAATCAATCTTAAGAAAAATGGGTTTGCGATCAGTTACGTAGTTTACTCGGTGTAAAAGAGAAGGAAAAAGAAATGGCTCAAGATCCTTTCAGATATGAAATTTTCTATTACTGTAGGTTGTTACGATACCAGTACTTGAAGTTAAATAAGCGGGCTCATATTTGTTACTCTGAAAAGAAACATCATGTACTCATTATGCTCAAATACGTAACCCTGATTTCGACTTTAGTATCCAATGTAAGGTACACTTACCAGCAACTGTTTTTTAAATGATGAATAGGCTCTTGCTAATTGGCCGCATCCTATAGACATTTTAAATATTTATAAAGAAAACAATATAAAAGGATTAGAGTTCCAGGTAATGATCAATCTGCGCCAAATGTACTTTTACACTACTTATCCTGAGTAAATTTTGACCCTTTTCCATCGCTTTTTAACTAAGGCAAATTTATAAAGGAGTAAAGAATATGAAGCTTTGGTGGGAAAATATGTAGGTGTTTTATCGTACTTCGTTTCATAGACTTCAGTGACAAATTAATTAACTCTAAACTTGCTGCCAAACTTCTATGATTTATGAAGCCAGGATGGTAAGTTTGGAAGTTTGTGGTTGCAAAAATCCTAAGTCTTACTCATGTACTTAGAACAACGTTTTCAAGTTACTGGATGAAATTGTTGTAAAGCATTCCCAAGAAATATCATAAATTCTTGAAAAAGCTAGTAAAGACGTCACTTATCGAAAGGTAGATATCAAATCATCCTGTTGCCTCCATCAGTTTACTCGTCTAAAATTGATAAAGGCAGAGTAGATGACAGCATCAAAATAAATTCGGGGAATTCAGGAAATACCGTTAGTATATCTACGTAGGTATAGATACAAAGCAATGCTCAACGAAATAAACTTATATGGATATGAAACCTGGCCAATAATTATAAAACTTTCTTTTGGTACCATGTCGGACAAACTTTTCTTAAAACAAAGATTTTCCTTTAGAAAGTAATAGATGCAGTGGAATGTATAAAAATTATAAATACTTTTTACACTGTTTTACTAAAAGTATAATATACGATTACGAGGGCTGGGGTTACTGGAAGTTTACGGCGTTGGAAGATTTTTCCAAACAATCTGTAGAAATTAAAAACTGTTACAGTTAGTAATTGGTTGTTAGGTATTTTCGTACGATACAATACAAACAAAACTACACCATTTACTAACGGAAATACGTAGTTACGGAAATCAGCCAGCTTTTTTCTCGTTGTTTGAATGAGATTGATGAGGTAGACGAAGCTTTGCCTTTGATTACTTTGATAATTGAAGATTTATTGGGCAATCCCTGTTCTGGAAAAAAAGTGGGCGTTTCTCTGTATCATATTGAGAGTTAGCGATGTGGAGCTGATAATTCGACTTGATTGCATTCTCTGAGCAGTAAAAATACAAGATCACGCTTTTTTCTCAGCTGCGGTAGCAATTTTTCGGTGGAATGCTAAGATTACTAGAACTGGTAGGGGCAGGTATGATCCCGTTTTGATACGAAAAAGAAAGACGAAGAGAAAATTTTTCAGAAGAGATCTATCATGTTGGAATCTAATGTCTACGCGATACAATATTAGAAGATAACTATACCAAGTTCTTATCCGACTCGGCCTCCAGTTTATGTCTTTCAGCTAGACTAGATGTTACGAATTGATTTGTGTTATTTGTAGCTTTACGATCTGTCATACGATTTGAGATAATATTGCATTAAAACTCAGCATACATTTTGACAGTGTCCGTTAATTTATCTTATGGCCTGTGTAATAACACGGACATGATTCCCGAAATCTATATGTAAGCTACTGCTTTGGAAATACTACTAAATGAATGCATATAATTGTTCGGACAGAAGCCATAACTATATTTCCTAATTTACATTAGTTAAATCGTTGGAGGTGATGTGCCACTTTCCTGACCTGAAGTCTCAAATCAGGCAAGCGGATCGTTATATGTCCTAATTTCAACCGAATCAATTTAGTACTACTTTTGCCTTCAATTGAATTTAAATTTTCTCCCAAAATGGGTTTAATGTAAGTAAGGGACTGGAAAACATCGTATTATCTAATTTACGTTTCATCATTTCTTTTCAAGTAACTTGAGATTTGAATCAAAACCCTTGCCTTGGTACGTTATACGAGTATGGTTTGCCATATTGGCATCCTTATGTATCTTATGTTAAGAAGCTATTTATTACATAGCTGAGCATTGCGAAGATAGGTATTGAGATTGGTGAGTC
>JAANSQ010001171.1:0-16403 GCA_036850885.1 Lepidocyrtinus dapeste
TTCATGAGACGTGATTGTTATTGGATGAATTTCAAGTTTCCTGACACTTTGGTGTCCGTTTCCTAACCGCACTTCCGTTTTTAGTACAAGCAAAAGCAAATACATTAATACATTTTTTCATAAGAAACTTACGGAATACTCCGCTGCTCGCTCCGTGATTGTTGTAAAGCGCGACACAAATTTGGATCTAAAATAAAAAAAGCAAACAGTATAAACTAGGTCCCATTTTTTAAAAATGAGTTTTCTTTTTAATCAAATTCTACATCCCTCGCACAAACAAACTTTCCATGAATATTTCATACAAAAAAAACTTTATTCTGTGCATTTGCTTACCCGGACAAAGATCAAGCGCACACTGAGACTTCTTATTCCGAATGGTCATATCAGCACCATTTGCCGCCAGGAATATAGCAATAGAGGCAGAACTCTTCCTATCCGAAGCGGCCGGGCCCAATCCAATGATAAACTTTTTAGGGTCACACAAATCAAAAAATACATAAAATACATCTTCAGTATGTCCCTCAAAAAGAAAACTTTTTATCGACCATTGCATTATCGCAAAGAATGGAAGAAAACATATAATGTAGAGCACGTTCTGAATATAAAAGGCCAAATTGACTTCCACATCATCATTGTCGCCATTTTCACGGCGAAACTTTCATCGTCATCATCGCTTCTACTATGGCACCATCGCCACCATACCATTTTCGTTTCTCCCTCTCACACGCAATTCACTGATTCAATACATATTGAATCAGAGAAGGAGAAAAAATAAAACTGTGTCTAAATGTAAATACGACTGTGACCGATCAAACTTCTTTTTTTTTTCCTTCTTGAAAAAACTTTTTTTTTTCTCCCTTTTCCCAATCCAAAATTCCAATATTTTCAACCATTCTTCTCTTCTTTCAATCTATCCATAAGCCAGGAAAATTGTTACATATTTTTTTGTCTTTTCTCCCATTTTCAACTGACTGACATGACAGGGCGAAGGAACGACTTTCTCCTTCGATCACCCATACATTGCATTTTTTCCCATTTCTAAGTTTATTTACATCCTTTCTTGTTAGCTCTAGAAAGGGAAAGGAAAACGGAAGGGTCACAAGTGCACAATTTTACGATCATTCCCTTTCACTCTTTCGAATTGCAACTTTCTTTTTCATACTTCCTCTTCATTCATTCTTAGGACCACACTAACTGTTCCACTTTTTTCCCCTTTATCCATCCACTCACTCTCTCCGAGTTCGAAAGAGAAGGAAAAAGCAATAAAGATCTTGACGGTTGGGCGGGTACCGACAGCACCGCCCCATCATATCCTTTCATTTTCTCATACACACACACGCATTCCATCCCCAAATAGGAAAAGAAAAATCCTTCCTAAACTTTCTCCTACGTTAGTTCACCCAGCCAACATACATATTTCCCCCGGTTAAACACTAGGTACATATACATTTACGTAATACCCCAAGTCTAACTTTTCAACAGTTTCTCATCCTCTTTTATTTCAACTTTCTTTTAGAGAGAAAAAAAGTCCACATAAATGCTATTACTTCCTTATGCAATCAACTTGGCCATATAAAGGGGCTTAAGACGTCTCCTATTTTTGCACATTATATCTGCATGAGCAATAAACCAGAGATATATTATGCACTAGCGCATTTACGACTTGTATTTTAAGGGCTTTCCTCCCCGAAAAAAATCTCATCATTACTACATTTCCTCAATAAATAAAACATATCGACTCAATTAACATCAACAGCCATCATCACATCACATCTTCATAGTCTCCCTTATCCCATAAAACCCTTTTCTTCACTGCATCTTCCTCAATCTTCCCTTCAAGGCTTGGATGCAATTTGGAGAAAGAAATTGCAAAAAGTCATTACATTTATAACTTTTTGTAGAAAGGAAGGAAACAGCCCAAGGAAAAAAACCCTACCAAACCAACTGTTCATTTTTTCAACTATTTATCTCATTTAAAAGAATACAAAGTAGCCTTAAACTTGTTTCAGAAGATACACTAAAAGATATTTATTTCGCAAAGCGTTTATACTTCTTTCCTTCTTCATCATTTCAAGCCTCTGCTGAAAATCCTCCATTTTTTACACTAATTCCATTAGTCAGATGAACTCTAAAGTTTTCTCCTTGGAGAGATACAAACTAGAAAGTCACACAGGTCACTTTCCTTCTATAGCAAAACTAATTCATTCCATTTAGAATGAGAGGCTAAAAGATTAAAAGAGCCATATACACAAATCAAAATATTTAGTATCACATCACTCAAAAGTTCTCCTTTGAGACACGATTTTCTCCTACTTTCAGTTAGATCATGATAGCAATCAGAGTCATCCTAAGCCTAGTAGATTATCATGAGTTATAGGGAGTCGGAGCCTGTCTGTGCACTCATGAGAAAATAAATGAAGGATATTCCCTCTTAAAACATAATTTTCCAACTGTCTCAACGACTAAATCACTTTCTTTGTCAGTTGAAAGCGGGATCTTAGACAAACAAACATTTCACATTACACTTTTTACTTTGAGTTGAAAGCTAAGCGCTCGTCAACCTAAACAAAGTTGACAGGAAATGGATAAAAAATAATAATAATGGAGAAAAGAATGTCGGCTCCAGTAAGGGTAAGAAAATAACAGTCTAAATTTTTTCTTTGGATTTTCAACTTCCTTCAAGTTATGAAGAAAGAATGAGATTCAATTCCTGTCAGAGCTAAGAAATGTAATTACAATCTACCTAACAATGGAGTAAACTTATGATTGAACATCAAACCAAAGTTCATCTAAAAAAATAGCTAAACTTTTCATAATATAATGAAAATGCTGCAAAATGGAAACTGTGGCTAAACAAAATACGTACATTTTCTTTTGACATCGCATCATCTTGTAGAGACTTGACCTGTTACTCGCAAAGTCATCTCTTCCTCTACATAAGAATTTTTATTTTAAAGCCTGCAAAGGAAACCGCGCCCCTCCCACCCCAAATTTAATATAGAGCCCTCGCACCGGAGACATTTCCCTTTCTTATTTTGATATAAATTTTCATTTTAAAGAACACATTTAATCCAACTATGTTACACCGTAAAAGTAACTTTAAGCTTTTACCTTGCTGACATCCTGATGAACATCCTGGAGTTGGCGGAGTTGGGAAAGAGTGTGATGACGCAAAGCCTCATGAAGTGGCGTATCTCCATCCTTGTCAGCTAAATTGAGATTTGCACCCGCCCGCACCAACAGCTGCAACAAATGATATCATACAATACACTTTAAAACTCGCTTCCACAAAAAAAAAATACACAGATTATTAAGAAAAATCTCCTTCCCATCCAAAAATGCAGTGGGGACAGGGTATATTATGCCTCGTAAAATAGATTTCTTTTCGAAATCTTCTATGGCAATGATACACAGGAGAAAGTACATTACCCCTATTCTCTACTTATAATAATGATAACTATTGCGAGAGTGCCAGTGAAAGCGCCGATATGGTTTGTTCGTCCCAAAAAATCGAAATACTTTAACTTTCAAAGCACCACTTTAAAAAGTTTCTTACTTGACTCTTATTCTGTGGCTTAGGTAATACATTAAAATCAAGCCCTGCCTATCTTCCTACAGATATATCCAACTACCTAGAGAAAACATAAACCAAACGCGTCAACAACGGTAGTCTGAGTAGCGGGAGTGAATCGTTAAAAGTTTAAAGAACCATCAGTGGGAATCCATTCATGACACAAACCTATGCCTACTCAAAAGTCCGACCAAATGTCTTTGTTCCAAAATTAAGAAGACAAAAAGGCGGATAGACAACAGATCCATCCTTCCCTTAACAAAAACAAACCATTTTTTCCTCTAAAAGATAGACAAACAACAACAAGAAAAACAACATTTACTAGAAACAGGAAAAGGTTGCAAAGCATTTCATAACAAAGTTGATGCTTCTGCTTTTTTCAGAATAAAAATCTTATTTTTTTTAGAAAGGGCAGACAAACGCCCTTTTCCTGTAATTTCGAGTTTAGGAATAAGCCCGATACAACCGCTATATAAAACCCTCACAGAAGACCAAACCACTCATTTTAATTCTTACGGCGGTTTTCCCAGTCTTACGACATCAGATTAAAAGTTTATAATGTATAGTGCAAATGCTTATGTAAAGTTTACAATTCCATTTTTCCATCCTACTAAGAAAAACCTACGGAGAAAGTAGCATCTGATTTTTAACTTTATCCATTATAAACATTATAAATCCAGCGGATGCAGGAAGTTTAAAGAAAAAGTGGGAACAATCCTAGTTCAAAAATGAGCAAACACTACTTACAATGGTTTTTATGGGATATCAAGCGAAATAATTATTTCTGCGGGATTACTCTTCAAACAAATATAGCTTCTCAACAGGAGAAAGTTTCGTCAAATATATCTTCATCCTAACGAAACACTGTATAAGCTAAACATGAGAAGCAGTAGAAGCATTATGATGATGATGATCATCATCATCATAAGTATATTATCATTATATGGGATTTACAAAAAGCCTAAAAGATTTTTTCCTAGAAAAAAATGCAAAATCCCGGAACCGGTGAAGGGAGAAAAGGCACAGGTGAAGAAAGAGGATTACCTACCAACTCGCGGAGTATGGACAAAGTAAAAACAAAAACAATACGAGTAAAGCACCGCGTCGCATCCTCAAAGACCATAAAATGCATGTTCCGTGTCCCATCAGAAAAAGAAAAAGTTTTTTTTTACTTGGGCCGGGAAAACGTAAATGCATTTATGTATTCACGTAGTAGTGCGAACATAAGTAAGCTTGTTTTGAAACAAGATTACCTAAACATAAACAAGGAGAAAAGTTAAAATTGGAGTTTTCTCCTCGACAACGTCAACCCTACCTAAGTTACTATAACTTTCCCCCCAGAAAAGAGTTTCTTCCGTGTGACAGCTATTGAATAGCCTTGTAGTTGGCGAGAATGTAAGACAACTTGTGAGAATAGCTTGTTCCCCAATTTATTATTATCATTTTGTCTTTTTTACTACACACTACATACGAGAGAGAAGAGAAAAATACATAAACATAGTTCTCGCCAACGGAGGATGAACTAGCTTAAAAGTCAAGATTAAACTGAACATAAAAGTTTCTCTAGAAAAAAAAATGATGAGATGAGATAAAGTCTCAGAGCCAACTTTCTTACAGAGCACTAGTGGTGGTGATGTGGTGGCACAAAACTCAAATTCACCTGCCGCCTGCGGAGAATACAAAGATACAACTTGCTTGATAACGAGCTCAGCTACCTACCTAAACATGAATACATTATATTTGATATTTTCTTCGGAGTCAATAAAAAATAACTTGAAAATTGAGCATGAAAGCGAAGTGAGGCAAAGTCAGCGAAAAATCATCAAACTTTTTTTTTTACCGAGAATGATGATTAGAGAAAGTTAAAAGGTAAAAGCGCACATGGCACACTCTTCAACACACACGCCAAAAAGTGAAAACCGAAAAACCACAAAATTTTCTAGTGCTTCAAAAGAGACCAAGTCGTTAATAATATACGACTCTAGTTCTAGTTCCATGTGTGTTCATATCTATATGCATAAAAAACTTGCTTATGATTGCAATTCGTTTCCTTTTATTCCTTTAACTTGTTTCGCCTTTTTAATGCAGGAAATCATCTTAATTTATCAACTTTCCCAGACAACATCTCAAAGACTTCCAAAGGAAAAATAATATGTAGCCAATCATTCGGTAATAATCAAACTATCACGGCTACATCATCATCCAACGTAAAAAAACTCCATTTTTTGTTGATGCGCTACACGATTTTCCAAGAATGATATATGTGGCACGTTATGCCCCACAATCAAAATAAAATACAGGATTCTACTAGACGACAACGACATTACCAGTCATCATCGAGTTAAGCCATCTCATTTACTTCAGCCTGGTTTCATCTCATGTCAACATATCAACTTTCACTGATGATGATACATATAGAAAATTCCCTTAACAAAATAATGCATCCTACTATCTATCTTCCTGAAAGTCTGTTCTGGTCTCGGCTCGTCTGCTGATGAAATGATATGATGTAGTAAATGAGTGAGCACTAACTCATCCTTGCATTTTATGTTTACGATATAATAATATTTTTTCATGGATACTATCCTTCAGGGAATTGAACGGTGTGCTGGCCAAAACCAGTTAATAGTTTTGGCTCAGTTGGCACCCACGTTTCTCCTTCAAATATCCACATATTCACTACGATTATTAAGTTACTCAAGTGAAAGTAATAGGCGTTCCCATATTACGAAATGTACGCATCAGTCCCATTGCTGCTCCACCGTTACAAAAAAGAAACAGTTATACTTTTTTGCATTAAGTTTTCCTCCGGTTTCCCTGCCTACATTTATTTCATCCGTGAAAATATCATTATTTCCTGGCCTACCCTTCCGTGATCATTTTCCTAAAGTATTTCCAATGGCTAAATGCATTTATATCTATGCTTCAAACCACAATTTCGTCATAGAAATTTACCTACGTGCGTGCCCCGTAAAATGCCCTCGTTTTGGAAGAGTATAGACTACATTTGTACAAACAAGGAGCTTAAAAAATTTCTAATTAATAAACACAACTTCATAAATAATCCCTTAATGTAGAACTGATACGAACATGAACAAGTTGGGAATTTGTTAAGCACGAATTATCCTGTTTCAACTGTTCATTTTATTATTTCTCAATAGCAAAGTTCTACAGCATTCAAACAGCTTAAAATACCACGGCGGATCTCAAAGCGTTTTCTACATTTCACATCCCAGCGCCCAAAGTCTGTCCAACCAAGTCATGGAGAAAATGGGAAGAGATGAAAATGTCTAAAGACAGATATGCCAGAGGCTGGGCAACGTTGAGCAGTCGGGCTTTTCATAATACAGAACAAAAGCATTTTAATTGCATTTTCTAACCCTGTAAAATAGGCCTAATTTACGTATTCAGCGTAATGTGCATAATGTGTCTCTTATTATATTTACCCCTGGTAGCAAAACCAACACAGAGAGAACAAAACGAATCCTTTTTCATTCGCAGCATTTTCCCACTCTTTTATAATGCAAACCATAACATAATCATTTTCTAAAGCCATATCATATCATCCTCTACTCTTCCAAAAATGATACAAAACCGAAACCAATCATAATGAAATTGTTTCTGCATTGTTGAGAGCCATATTCCTATAAAATAAAAGGCTTTATATCACACCAAATCCATTTCTGTCGACGTTCATTGTCCTCGCCAATATCTACTGCATTGCAAACCGCGTAAAAACAAAAGCCAAAGTCCTCCAATTTACTTCTTCCCCCGAGAAATAACAATTCCAACAAAACGTTTCCCCTTTTTCATTATTCCCATTATGATCATCATTACTATTATTTCTGATTTGGCATACTTACAAACAAAATATAAAATAAACAATACGATCCATTCACCGAGGAAAAAACAATGAGAGCCAATCGAGCACGCCCTAAAAATACCAATGAATCTAGCACTAATATATCTTTCTCCACTGATTTATTCCTCAAGCAAATTATCCTTCTCATTTCCAACTATTGAGAAGAAAATTTTCCACCCAGCTATGATCACGATCCAAACTATATTCCTATATCTTTTTGAAAAAAAAAACTCCGATTCTAAGTATCTCACTTTACCTCTCGAAAAAAAAGGATTTTCTAATCTAATACTTCAACATAAACTATATTTCTTCCAAACAACCTGACTAACAAGACTTTCTAGCTCTTTCAGTTTCCCACCAAAGTTCCAAATAAATAAATCGAATGCGCAATAAATCAAAGGAAGAGCAAAACTACAACATTTTACTTCCTTTTTTGTGCTTCTCCTTCCGCAAAAAAACATACATATACCTTCAGTATTTCAAATGGAAAAGACCCAACTTGCTAAAGATAAAAGTTTTTCATACCCGAACTATCTGTGCATGCTGACGTTCCACGGCCAAATGGAGGGCCGTCTGGAGATTAACGTTTTGGAGATCCAAGTTAGCTGACCCTTCACGAACCAACAACTCGGCGACCTGTAAATGTTAAAAAAAACAAAGAACATCAATACAACATCAAGTTAACCTTTTTCCTATAAAGAGATTTCCATTTTCCACATTCCACTAAAAAGTAAGCCGGAATATCGCTATCATATCCTAGAATTTGCCCTTTTCCTGATCCCATTGACTTGACTCCAGAATGATTTTTTTACCTTTTGACGAAAAGGCAACTTAAGTCCTACTTATACACACGCATATAGCAACAACAATGGTTCATCACATCAGAAAAAAATCAGAGGAGGAAGGAATGAGCGTAATGAAAAGCAAAAGGGAAAGCATTTTCACTCATTTATTGATATACATGTTACTACTCCCGGTACATTATTATATATGGGTTGGCTATCCATCCCTGTCAGTTTAACAGAGTGTACGCCATCACATGCCAACGTAGGGTCTGTTCTTTGGGCAATATCAAACTGAAAGCCAACACTATACATTTAATAGCTGCAGTCACTCAAGTTTAAACCCAGAGGCTGAAGTTGTAGCGAAAAAACGTTTCCTTCTTTTTCTCAATGGTCTTCACTCAATGAGGAAGAAATATAGGAGGGATGAAGTACACGAGAAAAATTCTACCGCCATTTCGGACTATTACTTGGGTAAAAGGCCTATGAACTCACTTGTCAGTATTTTTCTTTCCTTTTTCCTTCCATTCAACTACAATGTAGGATATAAAGTTTTACCATTTTGTCACGAACTTAGAAGAAGAGAGGCTACCAAGTAAAAGTTCACGTAAAACAACGTTTTTTTTATCGCGCGAATTGAGAGAGAAAGATAGGCACGCACAAATCCATATTTATTTTCCCTTTTGATTCATTAATTTCCTGACACTTCATATCAACAAAATTAGGAGAGTGACAGAGGGCTTTCAATCATATTTTATGGGAGAAAATTAGCGGGAGTACCTAGAGAATGAAACTTTGTTTTCGAGCATACAGCACGTTTTCCAAGCCATGAGCAAATATTATTAATAACGGTAATGGTAATAATTACTCGAGGCTCCAGTCCTAGACCAGATTTAGAGTCGCCAGGCCAAAGGAGATGAACCAAACAAACTATGAATCTCGGCGGAAAGCTTCAATGTTTTCATTTCATTTATATGAGAAGAAAAGTTCAATCTAAATGAGTTACAGAGCCGAACTAGTTCTATCCCAGACATTTACGGGGTGAGATTAGAGAAGTAAAATGTGATCCAATTACAATTACCCGTGAGCTAAGCAATCTACCAATAAAAAATTTAACAGCTTTTAATACAGTTTTCCTACATTCCACAATATGGCATTTTTTCAAATAGAGAGGAGATTTAATATCGCTCCAAAGCAGAAGCAATCCATTTAAAACTTTTTCTATACTTCTTCTATATATCCTACCATTACTGTCATTTTAATTGTTGCATCTTCACCAAAAAGCCTAGAAAAGTAGAAATAAGATTGAACCGAGTCGAGTGAGTGAACAAGAAAACCTCTTCTCGTCTTGTAGCCCGAGCTATTTCTAAATTGCATTTTCTGTCAAGTTGGAGAAAATGTACGAGCTGAAATTGCTGTTACCGCTACACCACACCATACCACCATCCTCCTCCTCATCATCATTATGCCTTACTCGTAGTAATGTATGTCGCGCAATCATCATCATTAATAGCATTAGTGAAAACAGCCACAAAAAGGATGCCTTACCGAAAATCCTCGCAGCAAAAACCTAACCACCCAAACCTAACCAACCAGCGTAACCTAAAAAAATAACTAGTAGGACTTGGGTGTAGGGAATATAATGCAATGGGAGCAGAATCAGCAAAAGGACTAAACCACAAGCTGAATCTCCATTTACTTTCAGAGCACATTCAACAACAGAGAAAAAAATTATTTCTCCAGCTTGTTCAAACTTTGTATGGATCGTTCATTCGAACCGTGCCCCTGAGAAACAAAAAGAGAGCTGAGGAGACATTACGTGTAGATGTGTGTATGAGCGTCTAGGCGGATGCAGAGTTGATGCTAGGTTGTGGAAAAAGAGAAAGCAATAATAACAATAATATCTTCTGTGATTGTAATGCAACGCATTGCTACTGAAATTCATGAAAAAGAAAGCGTTCTCTTACTCAACCCTGGTATGGGATATTCTATCGTTTAGACAAGCTGGAAAGACCACAAAAGCCAGAGAGGAAAATGGTCCGACATACTAATACCCATTTTAGATGAAAGCAAGAGAGAGAGAGTAGAAAATCCAAACAAAATTCGAAGGGAGATCCGAGATAGACACAAAAAGGGGAAAAGTTGAGCTAAACTGACACGAAAAGCCAGTAGCTGCATTATAGTGAGAAGAAAACAAGGACAATATAATGTATGTAATTCATCTCACTCACTAACCTCCATTGACATTTAACATTTATTCAATTTCCCTTTAATTCATCGATTACAAATTATCCTCTCTTGGTTACTCCCAGGTCGGAGACAGAAAGAGCCCCTGTCTCACTCCTTCTCCTTGTCCAATCAATTTATTTCCGCTGGTGAAAACATTAACAATGAGATACCAAAGTTTTTCGCCTCATTCCAAACAAATAAATTGAGCTTGTAAACTTTCCTTCAAAGACGAAACTATTTTTCACAAATACATCTCTACCACAATCGTTTCAGGGTGCCTTACATATTGCAGGAATTTCTGTTTCAAGTTGTCTTGTCCCTCCTACACACGAAAAAAACAATTCGTGGGAAAGTAGAAACATCGTTAATACCGGAAGTAACTCTGACAAAAATTAATCCCAGTGAAGCTAAACAAATAAACCAGTGAAAAACCTCCTAGGGATGTTTCAATGAAGTACGAACTACAATATATGCCACCCACAAAACTCAGATAAAAATCTCGCCATGACTTATCATTTTCTGTTCTGCGGCCAAGTTCACACATGAAATTAAGGCGGCCGCAAAAAAAATAATATGAACGATAAGAATTCAAGATTAGGATGCGTGTGCCCTTCACAAAAATTATGGCAGTTATACAAGGCGGCCGCAAAAAAAATAATATGAACGATAAGAATTCAAGATTAGGATGCGTGTACCCTTCACAAAAATTATGGCAGTTATACTAAGTATCCATACATAGGAATGAACTCTATATCTTTAGGCCGTGCCCTCAAATGCAAATATGGAATTATCTAAATCGCAAAAAAGTAAAGACAAACTTCATTTGTGAAACTTTTTCTCTGCTTTCAATAGGGATGAAAGCCATTACTATATATTGGATAACGAAAACACAGACATAAATTTTCCTAGCTTCTTTATCCTAATCCAGCAGTTTTATAAGTATAAAATAAAAAGCTCTCCTTCTACTTATTATTTGGCCCTCTTGCATTCATTCGCTTATTGTTAGCCCACCCTGTTTTACATGTATACCTTAGCCATTATACTATTTTTTCCAGTAATATCTCACAGGAATACATGCCAGCAGCCACTAAAACCGACGTGAGCCATAAATTATCGCATAAATTGTACCAACAAATAAATTTGGTTACTCACTCTTTCACTTCACTCACGACTTCCACACAAACTACTTTCATTTTCTCCTTTTCTCGCGTTCCTCCAGGAAAATACTATTTTAAAGAGTTTTCTTGTTATTCTACACTTTCCATGAAGCCATTTTCATACTCTATATTGGAATTCTCAAGGTACTATATTAACTCAAGGAAAAAGAGGATAGGCCATCTCAATAAATTCTGTGTACGTTGGCAGAATGGGTGGAGAGTAGGACACTGCCATTCCGAATATTTTTGAAACAATTCAACCTCTTAAAATTTCCCATATAATCATAATGCGTTTCAAAAGCAGGGACGTGAAGGAAGCCAAAGCCTGAGCCCACAAGAGTTTTCCCTCACACTCCAACTTAAACTTTCCTTAACGGAAGGCGTTATGGTTTCAACCTCTAAAGTCTAAAATCACCTTATTTACGTCCACCAAGCCATATTATTTATTAGAATGTATAACCCCTTCTTCTTTACATTTCCTTTTTGTAAACTCATTTCTCAGACATTTTCATCAAATCGTAAATTATGAACCTAAAAAACAGTTTGCTAGAGATGCAGCAAAGCAGCAGCCGGTCACGTCCTAGACCAAACAGTGCATAACTTCTTGCTCTCCAGACACCAACAACGAATTCCATATTTTTTTACTGAAATATAGCCCATTTTACCATTAAACAATAAGACAAAAAACGCCGTAGTAAATACTATAAATAGCGAATAGCATATGTGCATTCTTTTTCACTTTTCCAATAACCAATCATCTTTATNAATCATCTTTATACGGAATGAGGCAATGGAGTCGTATTTATTTCCCTACAGAACTTTTCCTCCGACACTCCACCAGTAATACATTTCGTAATAAGCCTTGCACAAAGATTGTCATCTTTATAGATCCTCCATTCCCTACGCTCCTCTCTCTCTCTCTCTATCTCTTAGAATGATCAACATTATTCCAGCTAATATGAAGCTCTTTCCTCTCTCTCTCTCTCTTTCTACCTCTCTTACATAATATTCTTTTTATCGACACAAGGGAAGTAAGTACAGTTCAATGTTGACTTTGCCCTAAAATTGTCATCCATGAGGACATACCAAGAGCTCTCAAACTGCTGAGTATAGGAAAACAGGAGAAAAAGTGCCCCGTAGGAATAACTTTTGGGCCATTAACGGCAGCAAAATAGGTCTATTTTTTTCTTGTGAAACATTCATACTATATTTCTTTCATGTATGTATGAGTCCCAATGCTGAGACAGCAGGCCTGACACGATATCACTACTCCAAAGAAACATCACCAGACGAGGTAACAGCATTGAGCAAATACTCTCAGTACGTCATAAAAAACATAGATCCCGAACCTATACGCTTCTGGCTTGATCATCAACGACATCATCATGCAAGTGATGCCACTCTCAAAATGAATGGTAAACTTTACGCTTTCTGATTTCAATCGTGAGATACTTCCCTATCTATTGGTTCTTAACAGCTTTCTCTTGTATTTCAACGATACCCACGTTCAAGAAGGTATAATGTTCTTTTTTTTCTAGAAATATTTATCCTTTATCGGTATAGTTAGCTTTTTCATGTATATTCGCGGTTTATTTCCAGAGGCACTTCAAAGGCAAAACAGCAGAAAGTAAAGGAACATAAAAGCCGCTTAAAAACAAAAAAAGCCTTTGACTCCCGACTCCACTCTGGAAGAGAGACGTGCACTTGAGCTTTAAAAATACGAAAACAAGTCAAATAAAACTCATAAATAAAAAGTTCACAGGTGATGCTAATATATCAACTTATACTCACTAGTCTTTTTTTAAAACTTAAGCCCTTAAGATTTATTTAAGAAACTGCAGGAAGAAATAGCAGTAGGTGCTTTTAAAAATCCGCCTACAACACTAAATGCATTTTTCTTTCTCGTCCAATGAAATCCGATTACTTTTATGCTATCTGAAGGTATAATTTTTATTTAAGAAAATTGTCCCACGCCTTTTCCTTACTCACATATTTCTTATTGGGTGCTTCATCTCATTTATCATTTTCGCGTGTTGTCGCAAGCTGACAATGACAAATTTCAATTTAACTTTAATTAGATCGCCACCACTGTTTCCGGTGCAAACAGAAGGGTAGGAGGTATTCCTTCCCAGGCATCAATTCTTTATTAGTTTGGCAGACTCTGCCTTTCCAAAATCATGTAAAATGCAAGATATGCAAGAGAACTGGAATAAAAAATTGTGAAAAGTACTTTAACTTTGAAAGCGCCGAAACACATGTCCCAAGAAAAGTTTTTCTTTTTAACAACAGACCCTTTTCTCTCTTCAGGACTCTTCAATAATTAATACTAGATCCATCTACTAAATTTTTCGCATAAAAACCCTACTACTTCAAGTCAAGTTGGCTTCCATAAACGTAGGAAAAGTTTTTATTGCATATAGTAAAAGTGAACCACTTGAAAAGTACTTCACTAGAGTCAGAGTGATCTTTAAATTTAGGAAATCACTTTTCACTTACCTCAACATGATTGTTCAATGCAGACAGATGAAGAGCAGTATAGCCGTCGTCTTTCTTCTCGTCTACCATCCAGGCCCGAGGCAGTTTCTGGAGCAAGATTCTCATCGCACTGCAAAAATACCACAAGTATATAAAAATTAATTGAATGAAAGCTTAAGCCAATATGAGTATCTACTTAATCTTAATTCAATTTTTTTTGTATACTGCCATTTAATGACGTCAAGGTCTATTACTAATCCTACTACTTCCTCAAGATGCTTTCGATGATGAACAATACTTTATACCTTCATCTGAAAGGACAAGTAGATGCTGAGGTACAAAAAATTTATTTTGTACAATTGCTCCTTCCTTTCAAGCCCAAGAACAGTGTTACGCACAATCGTATACTGCTTGGGTTACAAAATTTCTCCTTTTCTGGTCCAAGTTTCCCAACAACTTTCATAATTTATTGGAGAAAGTCAACCCGAGGTCCTAAATGCCCCTTTATTGCTTCTTCTATGCTTAAGATAGCAAATTTCCCTCTGATTTATTAAGTAATGTTCAACATTTCCGCGTATCTGCATCGTATGTCATGCCTACTTTCTTCCCGAAAAGCTAGATCCAAATTCTTAAATAATATAATATAACGTACTAAAACTCATATTGCATATGGTTATATAAGTACGTACTTCACCTACAAATACTTTTTCGAAAATTTCTCTTCTTTCCTACTAAAGATGAAAAAAGAATTGCAAACTAAATTTTGTTCCGTTTTCTCAGAAAAAATAAACTCCATTTTATCTTCCGCATCGTTTTCTTATCATCTTAAAATGATTACCATTACCGTTCATACTATCCCGGACAAGATAATTATCAAAAAGAGCATTATGATATGATATAAGGAAAAGTGAACAAGGCACATTAAAACTTAAATGGCGATTGCATATGCTATGCCCAACATTACGAGCCCATTTAGCCGGTGGAATCGTCCCATTAAAACTCTAAAAGAAATTGATTCTAACGCTTTTATTACACCTATTATTATTGAATAGTGGTGAAAGTACAGCAGCAGCATCTGCCTACAGCACATTAACTCTCCAGTTCAACCTTTAAATGTCCACTGATTTAAACCAAGAAGCAATAAGGGAACCAAAAATACATTTTTTTATTATTAGATGGAAAATGTCTTTTTACATGGACATTTATGAATCGCGAGACTACAAAAGAAACTCCTCCGTCTAAAATTATTATTATGCCAAGTCTAAGAAGAAAAACTATCAAAATAAAGAGGAGGAAAACACAGTTGGTCTCAATTTTCATGTTACCTGATCCCCTTCTTCCTAGACTCGCACTTGAAAAGGATTATATCATTAATACTTTCGGAGAGTTGCTTGATCTCCACTTTTCGGCGCTTCTTGTCTTTCTCAAGATGAAACCTGATGACATTTGTTCCCATTATCATTTTTATGATCATTTCCCCAAAGCTTAAAGCTCATCCCTGAAATGAGTGAATTAAACTTCTTGCCTCTTCTGCCTTCCTCCTCAGCATTAACATTACTTAAGCACAACTTACGAAAAATTATGCAGTAAAAACTCCAAGGCTCCATTAAACTTTCTCAATGCTACTGCATCCCAAGAGATAGTATGAAATGGGGGAAGCAAAGAAATCATTTTTACAGGACAGGAAGCAAACAACCTTTTTTCTTCTCATAATTAAAACGAGAGCTCATTAGTTGAACACCCGAAAAAAACTAGCAACAAAACAGGGAGTAATTTTCAAGCACCTTCCTTCCTTTCCCCATTTCTCTTCCTCATTTCGCAAATGCATACCGCTACTTACTTTCATACATACATACAATTCATTTCCAACCAGATGGAATACGATTTAGCAAATTAGTATAAAAGCAAGAGCTAGTGAGACCCATGAAATGAGCACCAGTAATATAATAACAACACAATAAAGAAACAAGTCAAGAGAGTGGCATGAAGCTCATGATTATGATGGTAGCAAGGAAAACATTAAAGAAGAAAGAGACAAGTGTAACAGTCTATAGTTAGATCTTCCATGCGATACACGTCTCGGAGTACGTAAGCATCATCAAAAGAGTAACATTTTCTTGCTGTACTTTACTACACTCATTTCCATTAACTCCTTTAAAGGAACAGACAAAAGAAACTGGAAAATTGAAACTAAAATGAGGAGATGAATTTTGCTCAAAGTAGAAAGACTTACTAAACTGAAAAAATCTCCCACGACTGACATTAAGCGAATGCGCGGAGACTTAGAAAGGGTTTCATTATAATTACATTCATTTTTCCATGATATC
>JAANSQ010001172.1:0-16403 GCA_036850885.1 Lepidocyrtinus dapeste
TGGATCTTTACATTTCACTATGAAAAAATAAATTGCTCGCGTTGGAGTCGTTCATACTTTCTTTGTGTGTAGGTACGATTTGCCGCATATCCACCAAATATCCTCCTTTCCTCCCTCTTTATACACCGAATGAGTGGTTTCGTCCGGTATTGAGCATTGAGCAGCTGCTTAGCTGGTCATTGTCGTCATGTGAATATTCTTTTTGGAATATACCATTTCCCTATCTTGAATCATTTATTCGATTCATTCAGATTTTATCTAAAAAAATTGCTTCAGATAAAGTCTCCGCCAAAGATGATTCATTTCATGGAGGAAAAAAAGTCAGGCGGTCTGGTGAATTTGGCATCTTAAAATGGAATTTTACAATGAATGGCTTGACTTGACAATCACCCCCATTCCAAAAATTTAAAGTAGCTCATTGTTAATATTTGCAAGGTGTTGTTGCTTTTTTAAAATTATGCAGCGGGGCATTAGCATCAGCGCCTGGCACTGACAATGTACCTTATATATATGCGTTTTATACAGGTGATGAGTTTGCATTAATGGGGCTACACTTCAAACAGCTTCTCTATAAAAGTACACACACACAAGAGCAATAATAGTTTTTTGATAATGATGACTCTACTATGACTTGTATTACGAAATATGAAAATCATTATCAAAGTAATACTAACTGGTTCTTTTGAAATATGTGGCTCATGTCAGTTTACACTCTACCTCAGCTTCTGTGGCTGAATCATTAAAAAAGTTAAAACAGTCTGATTACCCCTATACTGCTGTAACAGCATTGCATTAGCATCCAACGGAATCAATGGAAAAAAATTGTCGGAGAGAAGAGGAAGAAGACGCAAAGGCAACTAACTGCACACGCTGCAGAGCATCTGCCACTTTTTTTTATTATTTGTCTTGTCATTGATAATGGGAATGGAATAGGCATTAAAAACATCATTATCAAGTGAACAACATTGAGCAGTGTCGATGCACTCTACTACTATCAACATTACTAGATATAGTCATAATAATCAGTCATAATCGTAAAATGATCATCTTGTAAAATAAAATTACTATTAAAAATTTTATTTTCTAGTACGTCATTTAATTTGGCAGACATAACATTACTAACAACCTTTCAATATGACGGCTACGTTAGGGGCACTAAAAACTTGCTGAGTTCGGATACTGACACTACAGACGTCATGATCACATTTAATTAATTTTGAAAGCATTTTGAACAGCTTCCGAATTATCATTTGAGGACAAGAGTATAAATCACGTCACAGCTAAATTTTCTCATGCTTTAAATCAGTTTTATGTCGCACTCTACGTCATCACCTACGTCGTACCTGTTTAGAGGAAACCTCCTGTGAAAATTTCGTATTTCACTGGTTCAATATCATAATCAATCTTGATTTATTCTATGGGCTCCAATACACATTAAAAAGTAGGTGATTTCCTTGTTACCTCGATTAAATTTTAAATTTGAGATCAATGAATTTAATACATGTGTACTGTGTACATGAACCATTTAAATCAATAAAATTCTAAAATCGATTGCGTTGAAAAAATTGAAATATTGATCGACTTTCTGTGCCACAACTTACCACTGATACGTCAATTCAAATTGTTGTTGTGTGTGGCCCATAAATTAAGAAAAACTGTTTTGTCTGAAAAAATATTTTCCAATGATCAATTCAATGCTAACGTTAACAATAACGATCTGCGTTACATATTCGCAATTTACAATCAGCCAGACCCAGAATTGAATGGAATTCAAAAAAAAAAAACGCAGAAAAAACGGTCGGTCGGTCCCCCTATGACTCCATTTAAGCTCAAAGCAAACAAAGTATATTTTTAGTAAACATGGCAAATATTTGTGGTCAACTCGTTACATGGAAGTAAAACGAGGTTTTGGTTTTGCCTACAAAACCTCAACCAAGTGCAAAGGTTCAAAGTTTTTTTTCCGCAATTTCGTTTACAAATGAATTTGTTATCCAACGCCAATTTAAGGACTTGAGCAAATACCAATATGTATCATTAGGGCCAATTACGTATGACAATTTTTTACGATAAAATACGAAAATAAACTTTGGCTTACCTGAGTAGCATCCGAATACGGAGTAGAGGAGTTCTTGGCGACAAGTTGTGAGCCAAAGACGACATTAGGGTTGTTTGGATCTTCCATAGTTGGGGATGATGCCATTACTGCAGCCGGGGGAATGACCATCTATGTTTAAATATAGTTTAGAAATTGATTAGCTCGATTGCTGTTTTTGTTCAAATCAGAGTATTCATCATAAATCCACAGGATTATTTCATTTAAGGTTCTTTAGGAGAGCATGAGGCAGAGCAATTTACAACAATTCGTTTAAAAGCTGTTAGTCAGCACCCATAAGTCAAGTCCTTGCAGTAAGCGGTTTCTTCACACAAACGTAAGAAAAAAAATGTGGGCCAAGACTTTGTCGTTTTTCACAAATCCGCCAAAAATGTATAATTCAGATGATGACAAGTTTTTGATATTGTTGGCGACAATGATGAAGGTAATGCAAGATAGCACCTTTTTCTAGTTTTTTTTCTCGTAGTGCGTATGTTGCAATTTTATCAGAAGAGTTGTTCCATTCAACGGCAAACGGCAAACTTGATGCGTGTGTGAGGACACCAACAAGAAAGATCCGTAAAGCAAAAAGATTTCATCATATTTAGAATAACATTACTTACGCATTTCAATTATTTTTGAGCCACAATCCAATGCAAAATGTAAATAATCACACGGCACATGTACCATATCTAAACAAGCAGAAACTTAAGAGAAAATTGCCACTACGAGATGAAATGTGGCGTAGTTGGTGTAGGGGACACCAATAAGAAGCGAAGCACTTTTTGAAAAAAACTCGAATTATTTAACATCATACTTAACAATCTAATCAAATGTGATGTGAGCTCAAGTTGACTAAATGGATGCACGTTTAAGTACCGTAATTCTTCTTAAAGGAGCCGACATAATGAATCATGTGCAAACTTTTAAGATCCAAACAATAGTCGATTTTAATGACCTGGCATGATAACAGTAGTATACAATAAGTATTTTTAACTTTTTGAGGTTTATACCGTTTACAATTGAGGAAAATATACTACGCCCACGCTCGTACCTACGTAATTGCCCGGTATTTAAGGATATACGGTATTTCAGTAATTCAGCAGCCGCCAAGCACTACTCCCCAGAAAAAGCTTCAATAACTTAAGTAATCCTGATTATATTTCACGCATGCGACACACAAAAAGTAATCTTTATTTTATAAAATGACTGAGACATGACAAGGTAATGAAGTTAACTTGTTTTTTTTTTGTAAACCATTTTCGCTCCAAAAGTCAAAGACAACTTAAGTTTTGAGTCCCCCAACACACAATATATCTTCAGGGATGATTAACACCAGGGCACTCATTTTCATTTATTAAAACGCCAAAAAAACACTAGTGGAATTTCAAATGATTATCATAAAGTGCAAGAGCAAGCTCGCCTTCATTTATTATATTACCTAAGCATGATTTGTTTGAGTCAACTTTTCGTTTCATATTTTAGGTAGTAAATTAGTAACCCCTCAAAAATAAATTTACATACAGGTATTTATAAATAATATAACCCTCCAATAAATTACGCTTAATCACAAGTACCTAATTGATTACAATATTGCTTACGCATTGTAATAACGTCTCATATCATGCTATTCCCGAAGTACTCAAACTAGCACAAAATTATATTGAAAATGCTTTACATACAAATTCATTTAATGAATTCACTCAACCACCCTTCTTCTTCTCATTCATTATCATTTTTTGACTGTGACTTTTTGCACAAAAAAACTGATTTATATTCACATTCATAAATTTCATTTTCAAGAGTGTTCTAAATAAACTTTAGCGTTTTTACTTCTTCCTAACCACAAAACATCTGCAGAACCAACAACCCGAATTAAAGAAATGCGTTATATTCATAATTGTAATCAAATGAGGATAACAAGTGTAAGATGATGAAACTAAATCGTCCATTAAAACTGATGAGCAGACCATACCATAGAGTCAACGCTTTATCTACATTTTTTGCTCATTAGGTTTACTTCGCATCAGATTGAAACGTAATTCATGGATTTGAAAAATTACAGCTCATTATGGCAAAGCCACACTCTATTTAATGCTGTTACAAGACAAATACGACTTAACCCAGGGCCTAGGTTCTGTGAGTAAATTTCTATTAAATATTCACTAACTTATGCGAGTTTGGGCTATATAGGATTTGAAGGGAAAACATGGGACGATTTTTACCAAAACTATGACAAACAAGCAGATATCGCGGTTTCTCTCCGCAAAACAGATACCAAATTCTCCACTGGCATTAGATAAAGTCATCCTGTATCAGTTTCCCCAACTTCGCCAATAAAATAAGAGGTGGTCATCGCGTATTGGCTTTTGACCATGCTCAAGTTTCTTTTTTTATGAGGCTCACTCTCAATTTCGATAGAATACCACAGAAGGATTCTGTGACATTTTGAGAAGATGAAGTTACTGGTGGAAACAGTGGCTCATCTCAAAATACCCATGGTAACCTCCCAGTAGCTCAAACTTGAGTCGATACAAGAATACGAGTAGAGTTTGCACATAATTATATTTTTTTCGGACACTTTAAGCTAACATTGTTATTTGTATACGAGTAGGCTGCAAGTGTACTAACATTAACTCGTCAAAAAAAATGTAATTTATAATGCGTAATAATCCACTGTGTACACACAAAAAGCTAACCAACGGAATAACATGTTCATGTTCAATGTTCATCTCGTAATAAATATATTTAATGACATGATGGCTAATAATATAATAAGATTTTTCGAGTGTTTTCAGTTTTCGCCTCTGTATAGTACACAAACCTCCCAGACATGATTCATGATACATATTTCAAGAGCAGAAAAGGAACAAGAAAGGAGAAACAACTTCTTCTCGGCTCCCAAGAAGCGAAACTTGTGTTGTTTGTGTATCGACATTATTGCAAAACTTTGAGATTTTTTTAGTGAGGTAACATGTATCATAATGACCAGTTATATTTTATTTGGGTAGGTTTGTTTATACTAGGCAAATAGAGGAGTTGGCGTTAGCGATTTCAAACTTTTCTTCGCTTCGCTATCGCTTGGACAAGAAGCGTTTATTCTAGTCATTATAGCATCTTTAAAGAAATTTATGGTGAGATGGATAATGATAGTTTACAAGGGATTGGGAGAGTCACCCATAAAAGCAACACTAGTACTTAATTTTACGCACCTTTAGCTTCATCATCATTTCATTTTCAACTTGCGCTGAAATTGTTCAAAATTTATTGGAAAATGGTAGAGCAGAGCGTAGCAGCGATAACATGAAATAATGATGATGTATAGATAGTACGATAGGAGCAAAACCTTGACCATCATACATACGCTTTCGGGTAGATCAGGTTGAACTGGTAAAGTGCATATGCAGAAATGTGGCAGGACAGCTTTTTGGCAATTTGCACCACCTTATCTTTTTTCAATTGCATGATCACCTCAAGTAGCCCAGACACAGCGTTAAAATAAATTAAAGATTCAAATAGTCTATTAGCTAATTTTCCAATGAGAATTTTGACCGTACTTGGAACAAGAAAAAAAATTAGCAAAGTGATATGATTGGTTTGGTCTTTTATGGAAATAAAGATTCATTACGATAATTTGAATTGTCAGATAAATCAAATGACATCAGTAATAAAAAATAAATTTTTTGGGAGGGGGAGGTGTATATCATACAAAGTCATACAAGAAAGTTTAAACAATGCTCCTTTCTGTCCACACTCGGCTTGGCCCAAAAATCATGAGAAAAAAATTAGCATACAATAAATACCTGGCGAAAACATACAGAAAACCGGAAATAGGTGAACAATGCAATGCCTTAAGTACCTGACAATTGATCTTAAGCCCCCTATAGTTAAAGACTGGCGTAAGCCCTTTAATTACATCATTGTTTCTGGTTGTGATTGTACTATTAATGAAAAAAGTTCATGGACCGTGTAAAAACTACCTAAGCAGGCACTTGGTCGAAGATGATATTGCAACTTGCAACTCATTATGTTTTCTTCGTCAGCATTGCACGTCACATCAATCACAATGATTTACCAAATAATATGGCTATTACTCTCCTAACAATTATTATTGTCCAGCTCAAGTACTTTTTAAAGAATATTTTTTCGCTTCATTTTTTCATACAGCTTATAGGGGAGTTATACAAAACAAACATTTTCTAGGAGCCTTGTCGCCGTCGCCGCATTAAAAATGCAAGAAAATGCATGCAGAAAAATAGAAGAGAAAAATTGTTTTTATGCTCCATGCCTTATAAAAATGAAATAGAAAAACCAAACCACTTTAGCCACGAAAACCATAAAATAGCTACAAGCACCCAACTATACCAGACACCAGTACACAATACAATACAATTAAGCGTCAATTATTCACTGGCTAACTTACCTTGACCGATTTGATTCCGAATTCAAGATCAAACTCCGTCGACTGTGACCGAAGTTACATTAACACTGCACGCTTAGCTGCATTAACTACTACCTCGGGGAGGTGAAGTAATTATAAGTACTGAAGTAGCCACTTTTTTTTGAAAAAAATTGTTTGTTTGTGTTTCCTTCTTTTTCAGTTTTTTCTAGACGAAACACGACACGTTTATGCCTTGAATTCAGTTTACTGGAATTTAACTCCACCACGAAAGAAAAAAATCAATAAGATTATTTTTCAATCTTGTAATGTTTCAATGTTACTGTTGAGAATAGGCTAGACTGTGAGACGACACAGACAAGATGATGTTTACACGTCAACCTCACTTTCACGACTGAAGTCTATGCATTAAGCTTCGTATAGGTATAGCCTCCGCAAAAGTTTATCCGAGAGAATGACAAACAGAGGCAAAGATTTTCCGTTTGGTCGGTGATTTGCCTGAAAATGTACTACAGACCTAGTTTTCAATTCTTCGTTCTTATCAATCTTTCTGCGCAGAACTTTTAACGAAGACGAGACAAGTGTTTTGATGACACAATGTACCCACTAATTACCCATTAATTAATCTGTATATTTTTTGGGAGGAAAATAGTGCGTCTTCTTACCACTGTAACATCTGCATAGTATGCAAATCAAATATTCTCCAGTAGAGAAAAAAAGTTTATTCTCATGAAATTCCAAAAGTATATAAACTTGATGCAAATTTGCAAGTTTTTGTAAGACCACTCCAAGATATTATGTATGTTCTCTTACGATAATTCACTGCACTCTTACTGGATGCATAAACGTGAAAAAAATGCTAGCGTGTGGTGTAATACGCTTTTCAGACACGAAACAAACAAGTTGTCGACTACTCCACGTCTCAGAGCAGACTGCTGGTTAGTAGCTCGCAAGTCTTTACCTAAATAGAAGTCAACACAACTCTGTTCTGTTGAAGCTACAAGACTTTAGAGTCTTGACGATACGACCAAACCAAATGAATACCTAGGATTTTTTATGGACGTGAACTTAACTTTGCATTTGCATTGAAGAGAGGCATCAAAGCATCTGCCCTGGCTGTGAAGTGATAAACTTCTTGAGATCTTGTGTGAGTCTTGTCTTATGCGTAGTGTAGGCATGAAATATTGTAAATGTTAGATGGGAGATAGGCCACGACTTTGAACATTTAACTTTTTAAGAGGAGCAAAAATTTACTTTTGACTGATCCATGAGATCTATATAGTATCATGGTCCAGGATAAGGAGATGATATGGTCTAGATCTGTAAATGTGCGTGTGGTGCAATCCATGTAGTACAGAAGTTCTTTGGTGGTTTGGTTTTTGGTTCACTATTATCCTGCCACAGATGGAACGAATGGAAGTTTGTAATTACTACGAGGGGATACCTATTATCATATTGATGATGATGGAAATCCAGGGGATATGTAACTTTAAATAGAGAAAAATACGACATCTGCTCCTTCCTCACCTTTTAGCAGTAAATGGAAATTGTTTAAGAAAAATACAGACAAATAACGAGTATATACAATAATTTCGAATTGAAAAATGTAAATCAGCTTTGGAATCAGCCAAAAGATGCTGGAAGTCTTGCTTCTGTTCCTTAAAAACTATTGGAGGAAACAATGCAAAACGTATTTCGGACAGATAACTCATAACATCGAAGAAATTTTTCCCAAAGAAATCGAGAGAAAAACGTTTGATTTCAGGAAGATTACAATAACTAACTCGACCTGAATTAAATGAAACGTCATATATACTGTCAAACCGATAATTTCCATTCGCATTTTTTGTAGGAAAAGCAAAATTATCTAGTTTGGTTTTTAAGGCGGAGACTAGGAGACTACACTTGAACATTAAATTATATATTCAAGACTATCTAAAAGACAGCCAGAAATAAGTCGCCAGTATTTCCTCTGATAAAATATGCAATTGCGTAGTTCAATAACAATGCAACACGAAAAGCTTATATTGGGGTATGATGAGATGTAATTTAATTACAAGGCTATTTTACAATCAAGTAATAAGTTTGAAAGAATAGTCTTCTCAACTGGCGAATGCGCATTTTTATCCAGCATAAGAACTTACAACCAATAACGTCATTGTTTTCTGTTCTGTGTTCTGTAACGCAAAAATGCATAACCAACAAAAAATGTAAAATGGATGGTTATCTTAAATGATAGTCTAATTCTGTATTAAAGTACATACCAGTTGTTCTGGTATGATAATTATTTTGCCTGCTGCACCAGATTTTGCTAAATTTATGTATTCTAAGTGTTATCGTCAGCTAATTCACTCCCAGATTACCCAGATAATCATTTCAGTCATTCGTCACATTAGCGTTGGAGAACAAAGAGTTTATTGTATTGCTGGAACGCGTATTTGATACTAATCATTTCGAATAAACTCATTGGAGAAGAAAGGTCTGAAAATTGTGACAGAAAAATAATTATTATATATCCTCATTGAAGTCATGTGAAAACCTAAGGCCCTAAGAAAATATCACATTTAAATTGTATTGCGTAAGCAGAAAGGGAAAATTATGCCTTCACAAGAATCTTCATTATGTCATGCACTTTACTAAAGAAGTTGATTGAGTTTACCAGATGTTGATGTACCAATACTAATAGACCATTTTAACGTTTGAAACTAAAACACGGTACATTCTGTGATCAAAATCCCGAAGAGAGTAGACCAGCAGTCTCCGACAACCCCAATTCTTGACCCTGCTTATCAACACGTGACGATAATTCATTCGTCAATCCATCATCCAACCTAACCGTTTTCAAAGTTTTTGATGAACCTAAAAGCTTGCCTCTTGACCTCAACCAGCAATTTTATCATGGATCAACATTGATAACAAGAAGGTATTTTTGTCACAACATAAAAGGCAAGATTTTTTTGCGCAGTTAGCTCAAATTCCAGCTTGGAATCTTCGATCCAACTGACCCAACTTTTTCTTTACGTAACGTGCTAATCGTCGAATTGTTGGTATTTAGACAAAATTTTGCTGCATGTTCATAAAAGTTGAAATACATAAACAAGAATAATATAAAGTTGCGCAACTCTAGAATGCGACATGAAGTAGCTTACAAAATAAATTGATTAGAGTAATTATCATTACGAAATACATTTTCCGGTCAATAAAATCAACATACCAGTCGAACAGCCACATTGTTGTAAGATATTCTTTGTAAAGCTTGAATTTGTTTTATTAATTTTCTTGGTCGTTTGTTTCGAAATGAATGTCACCTTTAATTAATGCATTTATTTTAGGCTATGTAACGCATATTTACTTGCAATTTTCTTTGAATTTAACGGTGTGCATGTGCATACTAATGACCATAATGAAGTGTATACTTTCACTTTTTTGCTGCCAGATACACTGTTTCCCGACTCCATAAAAATATTTTATGGAAGTAATTGTAATATTCCATGTATTTAATTGCTAGTTATCGCCTTATTGAGCCCTACACTATATTATTATCAGACTCACTAAATAACATGCTATTTTAGAGATCCATTGACATGGACAAGATTCGCGGAATTGTAGTAGCAGTTCTCATGTGAAGTATGAAAGCTAATTTAGGGTTATTGACATTGGCACAATATCTGGAAAATTCGTCAGCAAAGTAGGAATGCATCTGACAGCTACTAAAAGTGATTCAATTTCAGGTAAAAAATATCTTGTTTTCTGCCTAGTCTAAATTGTGCTGTGGAAAGGAGTAAACGTTGGAGGAAATGAAAATTTTTCCTAAAAAGAATAAAAAGAATTTCTTGGAGAATATGACTTTCTACTGGAGTTTTCTTTTGGCGTTTGGCATTATTCAGGTAAAGTTTATTTATATTTCATACATTGCATGTAAAATTTATGAGTGTCTTTTTGTTTTGAAAAGTTTTCTTTAGGAAATACTGAACCGCCTGGGATATCAGTTAACTCGACGGGTACAAATGTCACGAGTGATATAGACTTTGATACGCTTAGGATGTATGGAGTTGGTCCAGATTTGGCGGAGGAAGTGAGCCTACACTACTAATTATTTTTAAGTGAAATATAAATTATGCCTGGTTCAAATTAAATTGTGTGACGTGTTGTACAATAGCTTAGGCAAAATATACTGAAAGCCATTGATGCAGGGGAACATACAAGCTCAAATGCCAATGGTCTACGTCAAGGGGAATATGGAGGAGTTTCTGGTGGTTACTACCAAGGGGGCAATGGAGGGCCAGGAAGACCAGATTACGAAGATGAAGACGAGTCACCAATGAACGCTACCCCTGGTCCGGGGCTTTTTGGTATTCTCTCTGGGCTTTTCGGCGTAGCCACGGGTCTTGGAACGTTGAATCCAACGAGGGTGATTCAAAGCACGGTTAACTTCTTCCCTCCAAGTAGGAGAATGCAAGTGCAAATGATTGTAGACTCTTTGACTGGATATGTGCCTCAGGAAAACAGAACGATTCGACCAAGACCACGTACACCTCCAACCAGACCTACAGAGCTTTATGCAAATAGTGACGTTATGAACATGACACGATCAAAAACACCAACAAATTCCAGTGGAAAAGTACCGATGCCTATGTATAACGCGAATTCCATAAGTATGCCATCCATCGCTGTAACAACTCTAAAGTCCATACAACTTTCTGAGACCACGACCATTCCCACTACCACCACTAATGAAGATGATGAATATGACGAGGAACCCTCTACCACTAAAAAGGCTGTTCCTCCCGTAATTTTGATGATGAATACCTCACCGACCCCATTAAAAACTCCTCCAGGAAAACCCTTAGCACCAGTTGTGACCACGCCGATTCCAACTACCACTACTAGTGAATATGACGAATATGAGGAAGGTATCGACGCTTATTCCAATTTTAAGCCGGATAATTCGTCTGTACCTAAACCTACATCAATACCTCCCCCTGATTATGAACTCAAGCCGGTGGTAGCAGAACTGCTTGGTGGTGCCTTGACTTCAGTGCTGGACCCACTACTGGAAGCTACTTTTAAAGGAAAAACGGATGTGAAGTAAATTAAGCTGAAGCCATTAAAGAGCTAATAAATCTCTATGATTTTCAATAGTCAAAATAGTGTCCAAGTAGCATTTAAAAAAAACTCATACTAATTTTATCGAAATTCTCGCTTTGCCCCATGTTATCATTTTTAATCTTCATGAATGTTATCATCGTTCAAAATCGTCCGAACAAAGGAAAATCTAGAAAGTTGATCATGAAATGATTGCTAAATCGGACGTTTGATAATTCCTCTCGGTCAGTTCAATTCTTTGCCCTCCAACATACCTACGCTGAATATTATGAGTCACCGGAAATCGGTAGACAGCTGCTGATCGTAGTGCATTCATTAAACTGTATTAAGAAACGTTACTTGGCAGTAATGAAAATTTCAGGGGACGGAGACCGACATATATTTTAAGGGATAACGTAAAAAAAGTACCTGTGTAGTACATTCTAGGATGGAGCGGAGAGTGTACGTGCCTACTCCAGCCAGCATCACCTACCAACAACAGCAGCGTGCCAAATGCGAAATACGACATTAGCTCAAAAACTGAAACAATTTATATTGCCAAGTAAAAAGCAAACAAGCTTCAAGCTGCCCGAGTAAAAGATTTATCGTGAAATCAGCATCGAAGGCGAAAAAACCTGTTGAAGTTGGTTGTAAAAGATAATGCACTCAAATACCTAACTTCACTACTTCGATGTATTAGGTTCATACGGGAAGCGTATGATATCCTGTTGAAATGTCCATAGCATTTTGACCAACGTGGAGGTATGAGGTATGAATGGCTTCTAGAGGATGGCATCACATCGGCGGCGTAAACTTCTAAAGGCAGAAATCGCCATCTGCGCCCGACTTATTATAAGAATGTAAAAATCTGCAAACTGGATTTTCATCTAGGATGATAAAATGATACCCATGATTACCTGTGCTAAATAAAAATTGAAGTTGAGCAGCAGCTGCAGATGATGAATGCGGGGCTACTCAACTCTGCCTCTTTGCCATCTGCAATGTAATGAAGTGAAATGATGTGATGTAAATTGTAAATGGCACATGGCAAAAGGAAATAAGGGAAGTTAAACCTTTTGTTCATGTATGGTAGCTTCATATGGTCTTTTACTACCTGACATGAGGAAAATGCGTTTTTATAAAGCTCCTCTATTGTTCTTCAAAATTGCGAAATTGAAAAGGTGTAAGTTTTAAGCAAACGTGCAGAATATTAAAGTAAGTATTCTTGCATAGACAACTCGAAAACGTGAAGCCTATAAGGTGTAAAATACGGGAATTCGGTAAAAGTTAATGAGGTAAGGTAGGTTTACTAATAGATGAACCATAAAGAATCCAATGAAGCAGGTGTAAATAATAAAGTAGAATTTTAAGAAAGCTGCTCAAGTGAGTAAGAAAAGTATGACTTTGTCCGGAAATGAACTTGTCAAGAAATGGTGTTTGAAGGACCTGTGGTGAAAGTCAAACAGTCAAAGACAAAGAGACAAACTAAAACCTGACTGGTGACTGGAATAGAGGGATTGCTTGGGGACTAAAAATTGGAAGCCATAATGATTTGACTTAAATTAACGTAATGGATCGTTCATGTCATGACATTACAAAATTACAATTCCTGATCCCGATGCGTTTTTTTGTCTCTCACGTGTAAACTTTAATTAGCTATTCCGCTCTACTTACGCAGACAGAAAGTGCAAAATAATAGTTTACAGAGCAGCCACTTTTCTGGCCAACTGTTCCCACAAAGAGACTGAAGGGAAATACCTCAACTCCATACCTGCCAAGCCCATTCAAGTCAGTCGCACAAACAAAAGCAATTAAACTGATGCTAGTTTGTTTAGCGAAATCTAATCAGTTTTTGCTCGAAAACTTTTTTAAGGAATAGGCTGACAAGCTAAAAACTCAAAATCTTCAAAAGCAGTAGCAGGTGGTCAACGTATAAAGTTCAGAATGCGGTGGACACGAATTATCTTACTTTTTCCTGCTCAAGTCAGGTTTTTGACTTGAATCCAAATCCAAACAAAAACCAAGTCTACTCCAAGATTTTCTTCCCTCCACTGCTGCTGCCATTAACCATAATAGCACATCGAAATCTAATCGCTAAGAAATGTAATGCGAAAGCAACATATGAGGATTAAGATTACCCATTATGCTCGTCCCGATACATTTTGCATAGCTAGAGCTAATGCATCACTTACTCCACTCATACTAACTCCCTCCAGTTCTTGTCTGATCAACTCACACCATGAACAAAGAAAAATCAGAAGGTAAGCGTGTGCTCAGATGCGCTTCATCTGCCTTGCCTTGATTTGATTCAGCCAAAAACCTAAAGTCCATCTGCTTAGTGAAGTTTGATCTTGATGACCCGCACGAACTACGATTTATCATGCCTAGAGTAGATATTGACCTTTTATAATATATGACTAAACAATTAAGCATAAGCTTTTAATTTATAGCATGCGTTTCATGATACTTATTTCTCTTCCTTATTATAGTGCATTTGTCTAGAAACTAAAGGACCCTACTCGATCATCATACCAAGGCCAGGCCTCCAATTCTGATTTCAAAGATCATATGTGTATGCTGTTTCAAGTTGATAAACCAAAAACAGAAAATGCCATCACAGCCTATCTATTCTTCCAGCGTAACATCTGCAAAGTGAACAATGAAATGAAGTTGTTTCAATTGAATAGCTGAAAAGTGTATAAAGCATAAGACGAGTTGGACCATTGTCCAGTAGGACTCTATGCACTTCTACTCGGCACACGTTCCATTCAAGACCTGACGACAACCCATACATTTTGAATTTAGAGTGGCCCATAATTACAATCCTCCCGGCATTCCAGCCATCTGCTATTATTCCCCGAGAGGTCAAATTCACAAAAAAAATTGGCAGCACAGCTTAAAGCCATGTTTTACGTACCTTAATCCAACATTAAAATCTCTTCCGAAAAAAGTAGGAAAACAGAAGCAGATGGCATTCAAGCTAATGAATTAACAAATCCAAACTCATTTTTGCAAGGAGATCAGTCTGTATTTTGCATTGGATTATTGACCTGCCCTGGCCTAATTGATTCGGGATCAAACTCCATGATTACCTTCAATATAAAATCAGCAAGTTTTTTTTTTAGATTTAAGCCACGTGATTTCTTTAACAGCTTAGCCGAAGCTCATCAAAAAAAATGAACCAAAGAGAAAGCAGTTTCCACTATACCTCAAAAACAATCCATTTTTTTCTCAAGTTTAGCTCAGCTCAATGACTGAGCATTACAAAATTAACTGAGAGCATTTAATGATGTATGTAAACTATTTAACACACAGTCACAAACAGAACGTTTAATAATAAGAATAATCTTCACAACTCTACCTCTCTCCAAATATATCATAGTGAACAGCATTATTATTACTCTGTAGACTTTTTTATACAAATGAAAACGTACGTACGACTGCACTAAATAGTACATTCGTTATGATACTATTCTTTTTCTTTCCAATACACAGTTTTTTAAACTCAAATAAGTATTAATTATAGTAGGTATTACAAGAATTTAATATTTTTTATGGAGTACGTAGTGTTTTAGTCATTAAAAATCAGGTGCATACTCTCCTTAAAATCATTCATCCATATTTCTAAAAACGTTATCCAAGACTTGGTTAAAGTTACATGAGTGATCTCGCTTCTTTTTTTGTAGTTTTCCGTTGCAGCTCCTCGTCAACTTGAATTCACTGAAAGTTTGATAATAATTCGCATTGTTTCTCTAAAAATATACTGAAATACTCTATATGACTTACCTTTAACCGCCGGTAAAAAAAAAGAAAATGACTTAGTGGTCACCAATTACAAAATTTTGATTGTGTGGGGGCTGTTGTATGTTGCCGGCTTGATCATTAACAACTGGATCTAAGAACCATCAAGTTTAAAGATTGATTGATTGAATTCTTTTTTAATGAAAAGGATTTATTTGATTTAAGTAGGCTTACAGAAATAGGGATGGTCCATGGCTTCCCGAGCTGTAAGTCGCTCTTTATGATCGTAGCGTAGAAGTTTATCCAAGAAATCCAAAGCTTCTTGTGAGACCAAGTGTTGGTTTTCGCTGTGAACAAATCGTTCCCATCGTTTACGGGAATGTCTGTAAAAGAAGAAATCATAATTATTTCTGTACCTGGAACAATCCTTTGTCACATAAACTACTAATCAATTTCAACAGTTACTGCTAATTTTAATATTCACTCACCTTCCTAATATGTCATTGAATCGGGGATCTAAATCAATTTGATATTTGTCTAAATATTCATACAATTCTTCTGTGCCTAAAACCTGAAAATTCAAAGCAAGCAATTAATTCAATAAGTTCACAGAACTGTTATTTTAGCCCAAAAATTATAAGGTAATTAATTAGCTTTATACCTTAGCTATACGCACAAGTTGATCATAATTATCATGGCCATGAAAGAAAGGCTCCTTCCGGAAAATCATACTGGCAAGCATGCATCCCAAAGACCACATATCCAGAGAGTAGTCGTACATCTATAGTTTATTTATAATTATTGATTAATTAATTACTATCTTGCCGGAAAATCTTGCTAGTCATAATAATAAGATTAACTTGCCTGATAATCTACAAGGAGCTCTGGACCCTTAAAGTATCGGGATGCAACCCTAACGTTGTACTCCTGTCCTGGATGGTAGAACTCCGCTAATCCCCAATCAATTAACCTCAACTTTCGGTTTTCATGATCAATCATCACATTGTGCGGCTTCACATCCCGATGCATTATTCCCATACTGTGACAGTAATCAAGTGCCTAAAAATCACCAGAAATTAATTAATC
>JAANSQ010001173.1:0-16392 GCA_036850885.1 Lepidocyrtinus dapeste
TTACTACACCAAAACGTTTATAGTTGTCCACTTTTTCTATACAGTTTCTATAACTCTCTTTTTTGTTCGCGCCGGTACAAAAGGATTCACGAGCCAAAAAGAAACTTTGTTTTATTTTCACTGCTCCGGGGAAAAATAAGGAAATGCTGAAGAGACAGGCGTTTTATTTTATGCTTTGTTCCTTTTGAACCTGAACAGGAAAACGTTTTAAGGTAATAGACGAGAGGAGAGAGATATAAAAAGTTAGGTTTAGTTATGGTTGAACGTTTAGCTCACTAGATTTAAACTATAGCCAGCTAGCCCAGTCGCGTCGACAGTTCGCTTGATCATGTAATACTGTAGTCATCACTTGCCATCATCCAACTTACGAATATACTTTTGGGGAAAATAGGATTCCATTCAGGCAATACGCAATTCATGAAAATGCACGGGAAGCATGAAAGGCAACCTATTTTAGTAGATTGTGCACATTTATCTTCTTCCAGGCATAGACAGAGCTTCTTTTCTGGGGCTAATATCTCTTGAAAAAAAGTAGTAAAATAGTAGACAAAGTTGAACTTGCAACTTTTACTATGCCATGTTAGAACTGCTTATACAGACCTATTTTTCTTGGGTTTTCATGTTAAAAAATCTGACATAACGTAATAATCACCAAGACGGTAATAATAACTCAGCTATGTAATAATATGGAGTACATGGACAGTAACATAAAGAAAGTTTTATGTATGTAGTCCAAAGAAAGGCTTTTCTTTACGTACTAGTCTAGTCAAGTCAACAGGATCATCATTCATACCAGGCGAAACATTTTCTTTCTTTTACGAGGAGACATTATACTTACATGTAGTCATGGTGAAAGAAAACAGTTTTGTTTGGCTTCATCTCTTATGATTTTCATCCTATCGTTTACTCCTTCCGTTATTAATGTAGAGTGAAAGAAGGGACGACTCCTCTCTTCATGTTTTTCCCAAACAATATTCCAGTGATTCAGGAATGACTATTCTCATCTCCACGAGGATATTGTTAGCGTACACTTGAATTACCATTATCTATTTATAATGATAAAAAGACAGGTACTAGGTACTCTAGGTAGATTGGACCAGACCAGACCAGTATGGTTTCGATTTCTTTGGAGAAGTGAGGTCTCTAAGCAACTCTTTGCTTCAAATGCCTTGGAACCATGCTGGAAATGAAAGTAAAGCATAACTATGATGACAGTAACGTTTTATTGTCAATTCTAACTTTAAATAATTTACACACTTAACGCACGTAAGTAATCATCTCTCCAAGTACAACATTAGATTCTTAACAATATATAGGTGGTTTTTTCTTTAAGATTAGTACACGTCAAAGTACAACATTTACAAGCCAAGTACAAAAAACGGATTATATTAATTAGACACAATTTGCTAACTCATTTTTTTGTAACTGTACGGTTTTGTGAAACACCTTTATATCATAAAATTTCACTTGTACACACACTGCAAACTCCAACTACGTATAATTTGTAATGATTAACCTTCATAAATATATAAATTAACATGTTTGATTACCTTCAGTTTAAAAAATTTACTTCAACACGATTTTGTAACATGAAAAGTGTGCTCTTTTTTACTACTCGCTGAAGTAACACAGTCAATATTTGAAGTTGAAGTCAATTTGATCGCAATGAAGTTGATGTCATCTTCACTTCATCAACAACAAAAAAAATACGAATTAGTGAAAGCGCGACAGAGAACGACAGCCCGAAACAAAGACACATTTTGGTAAAACGAGGGCAAATTTTCCTTTCAAACTTAAACCGCGATTTTCAAACTTAAGCTTACAAAATATTAGTTAGAATAAATAAGATAGGGTAAATACATGGGATAGGATTAGAACAATAAATTCGGTGATTGACCATGAGTATAAAGAAGCATTAATATTAATGGTTCAGCATTATCTCTAAGGTCAATGAACTTCACTGTGTCTAAATAAATAGTAAATCTATCTTGTTGAAGCGAAAACTCTTGCATAATAAATACTAATACATATTTTGGGTAGGAAAATATTGCAGCTTCGTAATAATAGTAACTTTCTTATCAATTATATCATCTCATCTTGGAGCTAGTTTCCAAAAACCTTAAATAATTTACGTAAAAATGTCCTCTTCTAAATAAAGTCTAACGAATATCAAATATCAACGTTTCCAGATATAATGCATACTAGCTGTTTAAAATTTAACAGTTTCAATAAATATCTAAATTTTATGTAGACAGCATGAGAACTAAACTTGTTTGAACCTTCTTTCGTGACATAAAATGAAATCAGCTAATTTTATTTCACACAATTTAAGTAATAAATGAAATGAAATTAAAACAGGCTGATCACAATTAAATAATTGCATAGAAATTGTTAATTTTGGAAATTTGAAAGAAAAAATGTATGCTTTCAAATCGCAAGCGCCGTTACCTTGTTTAACGATATAAATATTCATAAAGTTAACCCTAAAATTAACTTACGTACCATTTTAATTAAAAATTAAGGTAGCAAATTTGTGAGGTTCAGTACAAATTACATCTTAGAAAAACTTGTTTTACAAAAATTGTTGCGCAAGATACGCCTACAAAGGTAGGTTGTAGTTTAGGTAAACGTTTAAAAATTTGTGTACTCGTCCGAAAATACGACGAGACTATTATACTTTTGTAACAAACTTTTACAATAAAAAGAATCACCTTTTATAATTCAACTTGTATTCTCTTTCCTTGCAACGTTACAAACTCTGAGAATTGTTCAGTAATATATGTTTACTTAAGGTTTATTCGAAAGTGTCATTATCTCTTACCTGTAAAGACGTTTGTTTCTTTAAAAAAAGAGTAAAAGAAAATGAGCCTGGTCTACTGTTCACATCAAAACCTCATAATTTAATTTATTTTTAAACCTGAAACTGCTTTTAGGGCACAGTCGTAGTCAACAGTGGAAAAATTTGTGAAGAGCCGATGATCAATGATGATGATTGTATAGTTTATTTAAAAAATATAATTAGAACGAGAACGACACGTGGCGGTGAATTTGAATTTTTTTTCGACGAAATTTCACAAAACTTTAGTAATAATTAATAACATCAACATTATCCTCACAAGTTTTATAAATTTGTAGTAAGAATAGATAACCGTAATATTTGTCTACTTTCTTCATTCTCTGTCTTCTTAATTAATATCCAACGAAAAATGCAACTTTAGCTGTACAGCTATTACTTAACAAAAATCAATAGTAATGGCAGCTGGTTTAACGACAAGTCAGACACATTATTTTTCACCCTCAATTACATGATATCATGATTCATGATGGGATGGTCAAAGAAAGCGTCCAGATCTACATCCTCGAGCCTCTGGTTTGCAATACCTGCAATTAAAAAATCATTATTGTTAATTATGTTCTATTCTTAATTATGTACATTGGTAAAAATGATACCATACCTTTGCCCTATCTGAAGTTTGATCTTGGATGCCTGAGTTCGCCGAGTCGACACATTCCCTAGAGACTACACACAGAAACTCGGAATGATCTCCGTTTCCATAGTTATATTGGGAGCCTATGTTCACAAGCTGTTCAAATTTCCATCCATCAGACATGGTCGAAACCATTTGTGTGAGTTCATCCTCATGACACTGTAAAACACGATAGACGTGTTTACGATTATCATTCGGTGCACGGCTGTCGCGACGGTGGATGCGTTCCTTGACCAATTTGATTAGATCAGTGACATTATAAAATTCGGCTTCCTCCAGAACACCTAAACATCATCAGGATTTCAGATATTTAAAATTTGTGAATTTAATTTTAAAGTCAAAGCAGACACTAATTTCTTAATAGCCTTTCGTCTAATAGCTCACCCTCTTCCGCCAAGTCCTTGTTGATGACAAGCTTTCCATGTCGCAGGTAATTGAGCACTGGACCAAAATATGTAGGGTCTCGATCAATTAGATAAGCCCCGGTGGCGTCCTTTAAAAAGGTAATTTCATATGATTAAAGCCATGTTCAAATTGCATGAATGAATTGAACTGTTTTTAACTTACTTTATTAGAAATGAGATCTGTGTCATCTTGTATCAAACGGCAAAGAAAAGATTTTGGGTCTCGAGACAGTGTAGTTTTAGTCGTGAGAAAATGAGTCCCTCCCACATTGAGTCGTATCCATTGTCCACCATTAGTTTGGGCGACGGAGGCTGAGTTGTTAGGATCACTAATGAAAGCGTTGGCAAGCGTGACTCCGGCAGCAGTGTTGGCTGAAGATGAGCCATTGGTCAATGGAGTGTGAAGCACTCCGGCAACTACAGGATTATTCATCTGAGAACTGCTGCTAGTCGAACTAATACTACTACTATCGGGAGTAGAAGGGCTCCCAAGACTCAAACTGGTTTGAACTCTGTTGTTGCCACCGCCACAAGAGCAGTTGCTGTTGTTGCTATTCGAATTTGCTGCAGGCAGTGCTGGCTCCATGGGCACCTGAGCTGATGTTGGACTTGGTGAATTCATCTCACTCATTTTTCTTCCTCCAGGGAAATTAATTTCCTCTCGCTAATTTTTAAAAAATATCACCCCAATAAAACACAGATTCTGCTAGTCTGTCTTATCCTTTCCTCCAGTTATGCAAACAATCTGTGTCCTTCTTTCTTTCTTCATGAGCAATCGAGATGAAGATTTTCTCCTCTGTAATAAAAAAAAAAGATCCCAATGAATCGAATGAACTCTACGACTACGTCACCTCCTCCTCGACCAAAGAAAATATATCCAGTTACTACGAATAAGCCAGTTCAATCTATGTTTTATGAGCACACCACACTTTTACTTTCTTTTTTATAATTTCAATTGGAACAGGATTTCATGATTCTGTTGATACTTGATGATGTTGACTGTGTATATTTATGCGCCTCTTGGTCGTGATACTTGTAAACCAACAACAACACCAGCAAATTGAAAACTTCAAAATGAGAGCATTCCTATTTCGTTCGTCTTGGTCTTGCTATTTTTCTCTTCCCCTCTCCACCACATAACATTCATCTGCAATTAGAGATTACACATTGGGAATCATGCCATTAACTGTTATCGTCGTAAAGAAAAAAAACTAGATAGAGATGAGGAAAACAACGCGTGTGATGCACACGGCGCGAACATACATTTCCTCCCAGTTTTCATGTCATTGTGAATTGGTATATTTTTCACTTTTCCTCATACTAAAGACTCAAAACTTGTATTAGCGTTAAATATCTTTTGTGTCACACGTTTCACCCCGTCTTCTACATGTTTTTCTTGCACTTTCTGATTTAAAAAAAATATTTTAAAGAAAAAATAAGAAACCGATTGCGATTGCCACGCTTGATCGTCGTAAAAAAGACAAGACATTAAGATGGCAAAGTCGTCATATAAGGCTTGTATCATATCATGAAATGATAAACTGCATGCTTCTTTTGTTTTTCTGTTTGTATGCGTAGGAATTTATAAGCAGTTATCTGGTGAAGTATCCTATGATCAGTACTGGTACTGCACACATTCATATGATGACAGTGATTTTAATTTTATCATAAAATACGATTACAGTCCGGATGACTAATGATACTCATAATAATTGTCAGGAATAAATGTTTCAATCTACATCCTATCATTTGAAATTTGAGCTGAGTAGTCGAAACCAATTTAGATTTTTAGAGAAATTGTTTTTTTTTGTTTCAAAATTATAATATTTGTGTCGCTTAAAAAATCAACGCAAAATCTTGTTTCGGTGCTGCCTATTCTGCATTCTGGTCTGGTCCAGGTCCAAGTTGGTTAGTTTTGCTTTTAGTATGACGGACAGAGCATGTCACAAAAGTGACGAGTTGAACCCGTCACGATGATTCATGACTCACGTTCAGTTTCGTCTTGTACTTGAAGCAGTTGAAGCCTAGACTATTGCTAGTTGCTACTAGTCCGTCAAGTAAAATTTGTTTGATGACAGCCACTGCCTATTTTTTACATTGAATTAGCTTAAAAGCTTTCATCTCCTATTTCTAAGAAGAGGAAATGAAAATTTTACGTAATTATACACATGATGAGTTCAATATGAAAGTCTTCCAAGCTTCCTGAGTTGGTTTATATTTAAAACCTACCACTTGAACATCAATGCGAACGCAGGCATCACATGGATCGATCTCTCGTCTCTGGAACTAACACTATTAATGACTTTAAAATCCTGGGATATAAGGATAATGGATGGAAAGGCCATGGACCGCTAAATGTCTAGAAGTATCCTAGTATCCATTTATTACGTCTCTCGTTTTAGCCAAGCCCATACATCATTAAACTTAATGTCAGGGGACACTGAACGTGAACGTGCTATCAAAGCTAGTCCAGCACCAGCATCTCATAATTATGCTTCTCATACCTTCTTATTAGCTAATATGATATAGTCCATTGAACTAGCTGCTTTATAATTAAGTAAGTTCACCTCATAACTAATGAGGTTAATTAATGAATTGCGTATTTGCTTGTTTGTGACGTAACCGTTTCTAGTCTCTAGAGGTCTTATTCTTACAGATCGAGGGTGGAATAGGTTAACCCCGATTAATTAACTGGAGACGCACAAGTTAGAGACACGTAAACAATACATTTTTACTCTTATTTTAAAAGATGTTGTCATGGTCTTTTTATAAAATCCTGACAAACTTACCAAACAATGTACGGAAACGGGAAAAGTTGTCCCGTGCTGTCTTTTTGTGGACCGGAACTCTTGTATCCTCTTGTATTATCTTACAGTTAAACTTCACTTCACTTTAGCTTGTCAGTTGGTCCTTGCTTATCTTAAATTCCATTCAAATTCCTACTACTTTTCTCTACTCTGGTGTGACACACAAACTCGCCAGCTTTTTACTTTTAAAAGAAACGGAAACATTTAAATTTGACGAGCGAAACAATCAATCAGCTGTTCATAAGCTACTTATAAACTTGAAAAGAAAACACATTGCATGATGAGAAAACCTCAAACTTTTTAACGACGATGATGATTCAAGAACACAAGTAGGTTATACGTTATTAACCACCAGATACACATCACTTCACGCTTGATAATACGCAGAGTAAGGCAAAAATTTAATGACTTTTACTACTCAACATTCAGCTGCATTTATCCATGCCCAATATTTGTTTGACTACGAAACGATCAATGGTTCTATCATGCTGTTCGTTCAAAGTTCACGACAAAAGGTGCTTGTACTTATGTTCTTTGGGTACAGAGACACAGAAGAAGACTGTACATTTTTTTAGTACACTAGACCGTCTATTTTGGTTTGTTTTGTTTTTGTGCATTCAACTCACCTTTCCTCTCTAGAAACCTTGTGGTTGGTTATGCATTATGCAGATGAAGAAGGGATGTTAAAATGTATTTTGTTTATCTTGCGCTCTGCTTGAAGTTGCGCAATTCAACCTGCCTTAGAGAGAGGTGCTTCAAGCCCGAAAAAAAACCGATTCAATTATATAGCTGTTGGGCTACTTACGCAAAAGTGGCACTCTTTATCCTATTTCGCATGATTCCAAATTTCCAAATTCCCAGTCCAGTATGATGATGAAATGATGATGATGGCTATAATTTTTCTAAGCGTTAAGATCCGTGTGATATCGTTGTTGTCTAGCGTTTTCCTAAAAGAGAAAAGGAAAAACGATGACCTGTCTACTTTTTACCGTCCCATATTAATGTAACGAACTTTTATACCTTCAATTCAATCATTTCATTTTGTAGTGCAGATTGCAGTTAAATAAAAAATATATATACGTTTATATTATTATGTGCATAGATTTATATCATTTTGTACCATTTCATATATCTGGTATAAAAGAGATTTCTCATCAAGCAAGCGAATTGTTGCGTTTTGCGTTATCTCGTACTTGGTATTGTTTCTGTTTGCGTGCTTTACTTGTTCAATTCAAGAAAAAAATGTACACAATTTTTAGATTTACCTTTTTCGCATCTAGGTAATATTATTACAAGAACCTTTCTTTCCTGTTTGCGGAGTTGTGTGCTTCGTCTCCTCCGACTCCTCCTCCCATTCTGTTTACCTGATTTACAATGACAAACAAGTAGTTCTTGAAGAATACTTCTTTGTCCGCGTGTCTACTAAGAAAATTGACTGAATTGAATTGAGGAGGAGATATCGAACTAGAACAAAAACAGAGATGGGACTAATATATTTTTTTTAACAAATTAAAGCTTTTGCAAGAGTAAAAAATCTACGAGAATTTAATTATTGAATCATCATAAGACATTCATTTGAATAAATGAAAATAAAAAAATGATAGTTTTTAATTTTTTCTTGGAAAAATCGCCTCAATCAAATTTGATTTCCCTACGATTGTTTGATTTTGTTTTCGCTTACTATTAATAAAGATTTTATAAATTGAAAATTGCTAAACCATAGATACATTTCAAAAATCTTTATTTTAATTTGCAAATCGTTGCCCATCTCTGTTTCTTTTAGATAGCTTACGCTTCTAAAATAAAACTCGTAGTAAAGTGCTTTTCAATGAATAAACTGTTCAGATAATGAACGAATGACAACGACAATTTTGGACCTTCATGGACAGGAATGAATGAATGCTACAATAGCTGACAAACAAATTTATGTATCTACATTAGTACTAAACTAACTCAATATTTCTGATTTGAGAGGAAAAACCTTCAATTTACAATAAAGCATTTAGTGTGAGCCCAAGCGAAGCAGCACTCCATCATAACGTTATTATCTCTTCGTCACTCCGAACCGTAGAACTCGTTAAAGACATATATTTTAGAAAATTAAATGTCACTATTTGACCTTTGTTTAACATGATTGTTACAATTACCCAAACTATCTCTTTCCTCTCTCGCTGAATCATTTTCATTACATTGTTTGTTTGCCCGTAATGTTACATTGCATTTACAGCGAAAATTAAGTGCACAATGCCGTCCTAGAGACATATGAGAAGAAATCATCACAAATTAGATCATTCTTCTTCGGAGGACAATAAATGATGGGATATATTTTATGTATTGTATAGTGTTTGAAGGCTACTTTTCAATATAAATAGGTATTCGGCGAAGCTTATACGCGTGATCACATAAGGATTGATGAGTTTATTTTTCAAACACAAAAAATGCACATAATAACAAATTTCTGATTTTGAAAGTGTGGAACTGCTAGGTTCAAAAAGTTGAATTCACACAACATTGAATATACGTGTGCATTTGCACTTCGAACATATTCCGTTGAAATCTGATGATGCGCTCAGCGCCTTCCCACAACTTGGGGATGGATGGTGAAGGGATTAGCTTACAGACTTCCTCTTTCGATGCCTCCAGACATTTTAATTTCGCCTCCAAGATGAGGATGAGTAAGTGATAATATATTGGCATCCATTCGCTTGGCCCATTAAAGTTGTACTTTTGGCGACCCAATGTTGAAGCTTCATCCAAAGCTGTTTTCATGTCATCAGCGTTAATTGCCATATCATTGCTCGCTGGAAGATCGACTGGTTTCTTAGCCACATTTTTCAAACCTCCTATCTGCAATTGAATGGTCAAAAAAAAAAAATTTGTAGCATTCTGCTCCACAGGCCAAGGAATAAAAAAATTCACAATTAATTTACGTTACCTTCTCAATTTTGTCCAACAGCTCTTTTGGAAATGTCTTGGATAAATATTGCTCCACTTCGAGCAAATATTCAACGAACTTTTTGCTTAGTCTAGATTTTGGGACCATGGGTACTTTAGATGTTTTCGATGAAACTTCAATTTCGTAAACATCCTCTTCTTCGGAACCAGACACAGGCAAAGTTGTATTATTATCCTCCATTTTCGGTAAATGTTTTACTCTCCGATTTAATTGCAAAACGAACAAAAGTTAACTTTATTAAACTTAAACAGAGCTTTAACTTATAAGATAAATCAGTATTAGAAATTGTATTAACTTGACGGAAAAATATTCAAAAATAAACAAAAAACTGGCACCCCGTCAAATTCAACCAAGTCCAATAGTGTCAGAGTGTGTTCGTTAGCTCTACTGTTTGTCATCACGCACTCATTGACCTATTCTAAGGGTTTTACAAAATTTCCTTTAGAAATTGAGTCCATTAACCCATTTTTACCAAGTTTTCATACGATCTGTTTTGAAATTTCATTGACCTTTAGGGTTCGTTAAAGCAAACTTTCAAACCAAAATCATTCAGTTATGTTGATAGTTGATACACAGGATTCAAGGAAGCTGAAGACAGAAGACGCTCTAACAAAGAAATTGCCTTTATCATACAAGTAAAGTAGTTAGTGGCAAATTCACATGATTCACAAAGTTTGCTTTTTTGTACATAGATGGCCTCAGCGTAACGTCAGTGAGCAAGAAGAAACGCATACTTTTTTCGCAAGAAACTTTTGCAGGAAGCATAATAGATGGCATTAAAGATGTTTGATAAGAAAGTAACCGAAGCTGAGAATGAAATGAATTCCTGAGTATATTAAAATCTGGATAGGCTGCTGCCACATCATCTTTGTTAGCTCAAAGCCCTTTTTCCATGCATATTTTGCAACGAAAATTAAACTGTGGATGATTAAACACTTTGTACGAAGCTGAGAATGAAATGAATTCCTGAGTATATTAAAATCTGGATAGGCTGCTGCCACTTCATCTTTGTTAGCTCAAATCCCTTTTTCCATGCATATTTTGCAACAAAAATCAAACTGTGGATGATTAAACACTTTGTAACAAACTCTTCAACTATTAATTATGAGTCAACATAAAATCATTATTGTGTTCAAGTCAAAAACATATTGAGATTGACCCTTTTGACTCCATCCACTTATAAAAAAACTTCTGGGGAAAGCAAAAGAGTGTAATGCGGCTTGAATACCGTATCGTTTTGTGCTCATTACTATACCATTCAAATTTCAAATGTTGGCAATTTACCTAGGCACGAACGTACCAAGAAGGTAAACTATGACATGACGTAACGANAGGCACGAACGTACCAAGAAGGTAAACTATGACATGACGTAACGAACGATGCTTTCATATGATAAATGTTAAACATGACATGGTGTCAAGCAGGAAAAAAAAACATAAAGGCTTTTGTTTGCAAGCTTCCTTTTTCCTCATACAATATGTAACTTTTTTGCATATTTTTCTTCATTTTTTTCCATAATAAATAAATGCGGCAAAATTCCCGTGGGAGGGAAACGTAACTTCGGACTACACAACAGCTTTGGGTATCATCATTAAGTCGATTTCAATAAGACTAGTAGTAATAACATAGAGTTCCTGTGCCGTGCAACTTTCTGATACCGTAAGTTTGTGTTGAAATCGTTTTTCTTTTCCTCTCCTACCATTTTTTGACGTCACAATCTGTTCAGCATTTTATATGTACCAGTAACAGCCAAAGCGGACGCTGCCACTTGAACGATATTAATACATCGAACTACCCGACAACTTTTCCGTGGAAAACCTTGTTTTTTCAAACAACTTCCCAGTAGGGATATGTTTAAGAAAGTAGCACTGATAAAGGATCCTGGGAGAATGGCTAACTTCCAGATTCCCATTAAATAAAATGTGCATGTAATCCGCACTTTGGCCATTAAGTAATGAAGGATAATGCAAAACCATATAGATGTGCACATTCATATATATATCGGTAATATAGCCTCGTAATAAAACCGTTCAACAGCCCGGAAATTCAAGAAAAACGATTATTACCTGGTGCACTTCCCTTGTATGCATGCTCTACCATCCATCTCATCGCTCATCCCATCAGTCGGTAGAAAATGATCATTCTTTTGATTGTTCCAAACTGCTCATCCTTTTGTAATGGGAAAATATAAAAAGAAATTGCACATTATCGCATTGACAGAATCATGATAAGGGCCGGGGTAATATCAACGGCAAAGATTTCGTCTCGAGTTTATCCTCTATGGCCGCATAATCTTAAACGGAAATCGTTTCCGTATAGAACAGTATGAGCTCTTTTGACTTTATACCATTTCGAAAAAAATAGTTGAATATTTATAATGATCGAAGGAGGGAGAAAATGGACGCCAGAGAAAAAGGAAAGAAGAGAGAAGAGCGCTCGGCTAAAATTACTAGCTAGAAGAAGCATGTACCTACACAATAATAATCTTGTTTATTTTTCAAAGAAATGCTAGAATGAGCGAATACTATAACGATAGAATTAACTCAAGCAAAAATTTTATAATCTACCAGAAACATAACAGCATTCATTCCGTCTGTCTGAAAGCAGCTACAAAACCTCCATTGTCTGTTTTTCCTTCTTCTCTTTCGCACATTCTTTTGTGTGAGGTTAAGTCTTCTTGTTCAATTCATTGGGAACTTGCGAGAAAGACTTTTCCCAGCACTTATAATGAAACGGGAAGCGCATTTTTTCGCTACAGACATGCCACTGCATATGATGGTGGTGGTGGTAGTGATAGAGGCTCATCCACCTCATTTTTTATTATAGCTTATACTCGCAAGACTTTGGTGATTTAGAAATCTACGTAAGTAACTTTTGATTTGCGACTTGTGAAATTGCATTCATTCATGAGCAGGATATTACGCAAAAAAAGTGTTTCTGCCTTCGCTCAAATTTCTTCTTAAGCTCATCTGTTTCCCATCTTCAGAGAGTATTATATGGCTTGAGGCAGAGCACTATCAACTTCTCGCACTTTATTTTACCAACTTGTTTCTCACATTTGAACAATCTTTCATTTCCTGCTTGTATGAAACTCGAGATCTTTTATTCGAAACTGGTCAATGATGGATGCATGAACGATGATACTCAATTTTTTTTGAGAAATGAGAGAAAATTAAAAAGAAATTACATTTTACACTGTGGTACTTTATGATTATTGATGATATAAATAGAATCTACTGAAATCTCATTTCCGACTCCGTCACTTCCTCAGAAGTAGACAGCTTTTGTGTAAACCTGGCCCCCGTAAATTTTCCCGGTATCTTTTTAAGATTAAACGAGATATAAAAAGATAACATTATAATTTCTTGAAATGTAACATTATATACGTTAGTAAAGTAAATCCAGAACTTTTTTAATGTCTTTCTTGATGAAAGGTAGTTTGCCCGGTGCCAATAAATTAAAGCAAATTGGACAGGGAAAGGGTTAAAAACGCCATGAAAAAGAGCAATTCCGTTGTAAAAATCTAGTGTAAAATAATTATAGGACTATTAAAAAATTGAAGAAACATGCTACGTGATACCAAGTCAACTGTACAATTCCACTAAAAATATCATTCTATTTTATGTACTAACGTCTGAACCAAAAGGAAAATTATATGTGTGTACTAATGAAATGAACGTTTTTTTCTAGCTGTTGTAGTAAAACGAGCCGAGGTTCAAAGGCCGGTATAAGGTGTAGATGACATGAAATGTCTGATGTGGAACCACCAAAGACTAGAACCTAGACAGTCCAGTTTTTTTTCTCCTAATGATAATTAAAATGAGCATTAGCCATTTTTATCAATTTCGAAAATCTCATATTAGGCAATCTAACAAGAATCAAAGAGGAATTCCACCAGGGTTGCTTTTCTAAATATAACTCCTTTTTTGTTAGATTTTTCTCCTAGAGAAGGGAAAAAACAGGATATTATGGTTGCTGAAGACGGGAACAAGTAAAAACTTTTTAAGTTGGTTTCGATTTTCAGCAGATTACCTAATTGCCGTTTGCCAACCAATAACTTCTAATCTTCAAATGAGAGAAGAGATTACTCTCGTTTTATTGCGGAAACAAGATAGACAAAAAGTTGAAGGGAAAAAACAAAGTGCAAAAATGTAATCGTGTATGGCTACTAAACCGGCAACAACACGTTGTACATTATGCTAAAAAAAACACATCCCACCATACAAGAGAATCGGTTTATTCATTACATTTCTTTGAAACATCTCTTCAAGAGTTCACACTTTTCTCAAAAAATGTGTTTCAAAGTTTGCATTATTATTACCAACGAATTAATTGCACCTGCGCCTGCCTTCACCCATTGCATTCAACCAGTGTTCCAACTTAATAGTAATTTAACGTTTCTCGTGTGTTTCACGCTAAGACTTAATTGCTACCGCCGTTTTAACGAAAGTAAATGAGGAGTAATGTGTTAGAGATGATGACAATGTAGAGCAATCATCTGCCGGAGAGCTAGTTTTTTTTTGTTTAATGGATTTTTTAAAACTAAAAATAGGTTGCAGTTAGCTGCAACTCTTAAAACATAAAATAATTTTAAATTGTTACTGGAACCACACGTTAAGTTTGGTTCCACGTATGCACCTCTAATATTAGGATTGGGATGCAGCTAACTGCAAAGCTTCAAACTTGTTTTCCCTTCTAGTTTTTGCATGCTCGGACATTCGCACAGTGTGCACTAACCACCATTATTATTACCATCATGAACATGATTTTGATTACTGGCTACCGACTATATTCTTTTTATTAAGTAAAAACGGAAATAGTCATGTCATACCATGCTTTTCAGTTTTCTTAACACTATATCATCCATCCTTTAGCATCATCTAGATCATCAAAATTTTCGGGCTATAAAATAAAAAAAAAGTTTTTGCAGTTTGCAGTGTTCCGTCAGTCCATTTTCTTAATTTTTTATATACTTTTATTTCTTTTTACTATTCTAAAGAAGAACTTATTTTTCCTGACTAGCCACTAAAAACATCACCGGAAATGGACTTAAAATGCTTGGGTCTTTTTTTCTGTGCATTTTTTATTGAAGGGATAAAAAATATTGTGATGCTGACGGAAGGAAAAAGAGCAATCACCATTCTTCCATCTCTCCTCCATTTTCATCTCGATGATGATGGTGTGTGCATGCGAAAAGAGTACAATTTTCCTTTTAGAAAATCGCAGCACATACAGCGTAAAATTCTGAAAACACGATAACTTGATGAATTCAGACGGAAACCCTGCCCCGATGCTACTTCTGTATTGTGAAAATGGAGAAAAAAGTCACTGAAGCCAAGAAAGTCCATTAACCGGATTCTATATATTTTAGTGTTTCATCTATAATATCAAATTAAAACGATATAGCAGTCTAATTTTTTTCTAGCTCTTTTTTATTAGTTCAACTTTTAAGGAGAATATGAGCGTACCACTTCAATCATATCAACGTCACACCATCTCATTCAACTTGCTAGCTAACTTCACCGGATGTTAAATCATATAAATGAAGTTTCAGTCAATGTGATGGTTTACTTATTCCCCGCTAAGGCTGCACTCTCTGCAACCTGCACTTCTTCTAAAAAACTTGACTTACAACAACAGCTTTTTCTTATCTTCATTGCTTTATTTTACTCGTGTCGGAATAACCATAGTTTGTTATCTAAGTTTCAATTATTTTTAAATATAATTATTTCTCTCTAATTATTAATTTTTCTGAGATTTCGGAGAACACTTTCATCAGATCAATAAAAGATTTAAGTTGCTTTATGATTACAAATATTCTAGCAAAAATTAATGACGACTGCCATGTGTTAGCTAAATCCTTTGCTTAAAAAATGGCTGATGGTCCGATGGTCGTCCGTCTCCAGGGCTCCAAACAAACATTTACGATCTTCATTTGAGAATTTAAAACGGACAAGACGAGGTGTGAAATGCAAGTTAAAATAAATGAATTCATGACTATTACCAAGCTCAGAAATTCGACAGACTCGATTCCAACTATAAAAGTAATTCCACGACTGTTGCTCCGAAAATTAAAAACATTTACGAGCTGCACGAACCAACAAAAAAATAAACATCATTTATCATAAACTTTTCTTGCGAAAGCAACCAAAGTTACTCCTCAATTTATATTTTTCCACAATACTAGAAGTATTTTGAATTTTGTTTTAAAATTCTATTATGTTAGAGGAATAATATGCAAGCGTAAAAAAGTTGAACAAGCGAAGGAGAAACTATATTGTAAGAAAATATATCTGCACATTACGTACTGAGCTTGCAAAGCTTTGTATTAATTTTTTCATGTTAGTCTGTTCTGTTTGTCTGAGCGCACGATACCTCTGGAATGGTTGGATTGATTAAGCACGTGTCCCAGACGGAAGTATCCAACAACTTACTTAATATTAGCTCTCTGAGTTTAAAGTGTGGAACATTTTTCTGGGGTGGAGGCATAAAATTCCCTCTTTTACCATCTACGATTTTTCTAAATCGTTGGGCTGTGCTTAAAGAGAGGTTTTTAACCAATACATTCATACTTTGGCACAGCCACGTCTCTAAAGCTTTCAGATTTACTAGCTTCAATCAATAACATAGGAAAGCAATACTAGAGGAGAAATTGAAAATTATAATTACGAAATTCTAAGTTTTGGAAACCTGCTATGATTCACTAAATTAATTGTCTTACCAGTAATGCTTCTTA
>JAANSQ010001174.1:0-16390 GCA_036850885.1 Lepidocyrtinus dapeste
AATTCTGAGGCAAAAAGCGCAAAGAAGAAAGCTCTCAAAAGAGAAAGCTATACAAATGAGCTGAACAAAAACACGTTAAAAGAGTCGCTCAGAAGGGAACACATTAAAATCACATGAATTGCAACGAAAAATACGTCATGAAAAAATAAGTATGTGTGGTAAAGTAAAAGGTAAGCATTTTTTAAAAATTACATTAGACAGAGAAAGGAAGCAAAATTTATGTGAGGAAAGTTTGGAATTGGTGAACCTCATACACTTCATATATACTAATGTTAGAAGCATAAATTCTGATACTAAAAATACTATAATTACTAAACTTAAGGCCAAAGTTGAAAGTAAAAAAAACAGGCTCACACAAATCACAACGCATATTAAAACAAATTCGTAGATAGACTGTATATTGAAAAGAAGTATTTCAAAGTCACCGTATACATACTTATTTAATGCGTAAAGGAAACATTGACAAATACAATTTTTTGTATGCAAAAATGAAAACTTTATCATGATCTGCAACTACATATTAATCCTAAAGATAAATAATACGCAAATCATTTCAAAAAAGGCAATAACTACCTTTTACCTTTTGCATCTTAAGACATGCTCTAACTATATTGATTTTTACGTACTGACTCATTTACCTACTAATATCGCGGAATGAAATGTTTAACAAATACATACTTACATAAATTCATATACATATGTATGGATGGATACTACATTATGTAACGTCCGGACTTTTTAACAAGAAGTTTTGTAAAAGCATTTTTGCATAGTTTATAGCTCACCTGTAGTGTTACGATTTAATACCTAAACATGGGTATACAAGCGCCATTAACATATATACACTTGTACTGAAAATGCTAGCCATTTGCCACAGAAATTCTACTTACATGAGTAGATAACCCTCTTTTTTAAAACTTAAACTTTTACTAAAACAAAGTTAATTTTAAATCTTATACGTAGTAAATAATACACTCAGTAGAGTTGGGGAAGTAATCAGGCCTTCAAAATAAAAAGTAATTATGTACATTAATGCAAAAGCATATATGCATACATGATTGTGAATTTGTAAGAATTATGAAAAATATTGAATTGTTAGACGAAGAAAAAAGGACGATTGCATTTATTGAATTTCCACATCGGGAAATCAGTAGACTCCTCAAAGAAATACTTTATTTCTAAATTACCCACACGAAACTTGACTTTTCAACTTTCCTCATTATAGACTACCAAACCCAGATATACTAGCTGTAATGATAAGACTCAAAATATTCTTCTCCATTTTCATTATAGAACAAAAACAATAACCAATTTGTAGCTCTGAAATTGCTGATGAGTAAGCGGACCGTTGGTAGTACATTTAATATTTGTATTTCATGCTGCATTTCACACTGCTTGGAAAATTACAATTTATTATAGTTTATACCAAGTGCGTTGTTTTATTTTAATAGTAACGTTTCCGTACATATTCCATTTACCATTCCAAAGACTTAGAAAACAATCTTATACAAATATCCTACTTCCTATCATATCTTTTATTAGTTTATTTAGAATTGTTAGTTCCGTTAGATAGCTTAAAATTACCTCAGTCTACCGATAATTAACTTCCTCCAGGAATCTACTTCTGATTTAAGTCTATCCTAGTTAGATTAATCCATCACAAAACCCAGGATTTTTTCTTTATATCGGCTAACTCAAAGTTGGGGAGACATTTAAATGCTAAAAAATTCAAAACTTGCCGCAAAAGGAAAAAAATGAAAATTGGGAAAAGTCCAAGCATAAAATATTAGTAGACTCTCTCACTGATATGATGGGTACTAGTGAGAAAAACTAGCCTCTTATGCATTTTTGCAAATTACGGCTAGCCCCTTGAGGGAAAACATTTCTAAAATGAAGCATGAAAACGTGAATACCGTGCAATATTCGAGTTATAAGGTACTAACCTAGTGTAAATTAAGTAGATTTTACATACAAAACAAATAATTGTAGTTGTACTGTTATCTAAGGAAGAAAAAATTCTTGATAAGAAATCCATTGAGCAAAAATGGAAAATAAAAACATTCAAAATACTTTGTAAGTATCCGGCTCTTAATTCCTATTGGTCAAATTGGTTTTCAAAAAATAAAATAATGCCGTCTGACGATAAACATGAGTGGAAATGTAAATGTTTTGGTAAACTTTTAGTGCTAAATCGCGATGATAAAACGAAGAAGTATTAAGTTAAAAGAAAAACTCAACCTGTTATATTCTGTTATACTCATACTAATATTGAATCAAACAATTTAATTTTGACTGTGTAAAAGTTGAAGGTAAAGTAATTAGCTTTGGTCTTAATTGTTTACATGTAATCGTTTTGAGCTGGCTAGTTTGTAATGTAGCTCAAGTATTCTCTACTTTCGTAGACTGGGGAAAATGGAAAAAAAGATATGTATTTGTGGTAGCTGTGTTTTTATCTTTCACGATGAAATCGTGTGAATTAACAAACTCGTTCAAAACTGTAGTAAAATTGTGTTACATCGACTGTGATTTTAGTGCACTTAAGAGGTTTTCACATTGTTGTGTGATTGCTTATTACCCATTATACTAAATAATAGAGTGCTCAAATAAAAGTTGATTTTCTTTGCGATCAGAATTAAACATGATTTTCTTTGAAACTCTTGCGTAAATGTCTTTATTCGAACGAACCACGTGAATCAGTTTGTGTACTTTCACTCAGTTTCGGCGGGTATAATACAGTTAATTTGAATTATAAATATTACGTTCTTTTGGAAGTATTTTTTATGAGATTTATTAAGTTTCTGGTTCATCTGGTTCGGAGGCTTTGCGTGCCATTTTCTCGAGCTCTTCTGCGAACACTCTACGGACGTAAATCTTCTGCTTCATGTCAACTGCCACTAGAAAGACTCCTAAAATTGGAGAGAAAAACACTATAAATATTCTAAACGACATCTCATCATAATTCACCAACATATATTAGCTTAATAAATAACTTGCATGTTCTACCACAGCTGAAAAGCATAATATGTATTTACCTTGAAGAAAGCAGAGACGATTGTAATCACTAAACATTCGCTTTCCATAGCTAACCAACTTGGTGATCCGGAATGAGATACAGTAACGCATGAATTGAAGATACAGTCGAGTAAATTTTTCTGGTGAACTCGCAAGCTGAGAAGTTAACTGAAAAAAAAATCAATGAAACTCTACACATTGTCTTATCTCTAAGATAAATTAAAGTATTTAACTACTAAGTAGATTTTCTCCATCTTACCCAGTTTCCAAATCCCTTGGCAGTTCTGAACGGAAATCGTTTGGGAAAGAGGGGGTTTTTAGAACGACAAGTCCTTAACTCAACGCCCCTTTCGGTTTCAGCCGGATTACTGGTAGTGGCAGCCTCCGTTTCCACCTCTAACTCAAAGAGCATATGAGGAACCTTGGGTTCCTCAACCCCCTCCCCCGTGGACATCTTCAACCTTAGCTTGACTGAGTTTTTAGTCGGGTTTGAAATTTTTAAGCAGTTGTTACATCTCTTGCCGAACCAGTCTATTTAGATCTTTTCCCGTCGAATGTCGGGAAGATTGGTCGATCCTTTGTTCATAGATATTTGAATTTAACAGTAGAACTGGAACTCCCCTCGTATTTATTCACGCTTTAATTCTTTCGCTTGTTTTGTCGATATTGCAAACCTAAACTGTACAAGTGTCTATATTTCAACCTTTGATCAACTACGCTGACTTTTCACGAAAATTGAAAAGTGATCCTTTCCAATTTTAATTAGGAGAAAGAAAATATACTGTATATTTTGTTTGGGTTTCTTCTATCTTCACTCTCTTTTTACAGGAAAGTTAAATTAAAGACTGACTATGAACTAAATTTCCGATGACTAATTTAAGATCTGACTAAATAATCATGTATCAGAGCACCTGAGATTGTATTTGTAACTGTGAGATCTGTGGAGAGAGAGTGGCACGCACGGGGGAAAATTAATTACTAGTCCATACCTGAGAGCACGTTTTTTTGATTTTATCTATGAGGCATGGGGACACGGTTGGACTTGGACTAAATTTAAGAATCGACCATGTGCATAATGCAATGCGGAATTGCGTACTTAAAACGATCTATATATGAAAAGGTACTCGCGGCCTTAACTAGTTCAAATGTCTTTAGGGGCCATTGCACCATGTGCACTTTTGGGTGAATCTCAACTTGAGAATGTTGTGATGTGTGATGCAAGTCGTGAAAAGGTTTGATCACCGAGCCAAGATCACCCACGTTGGTATATAGACTTTGATAATGACAACGACAATACCAAAACAATAACAAACCAAGCTGGCTTGATTTCAGGAAAAAAAGCTAGACAAAGTGGAATGTGGATTGCGGAATATTGAAATACAGACAGAGTGTGATACGCCAACTGATTTTCATTAGGCAAATGCCATGCAAACGCGACGAGAAAACCATGCGGTGTGCTTTATGCATCTTGCTTTCCTTTTCCAACTTGGAGGTAGTAAACTAGGAGGGAATTAAATGCAACGTGCTAAACATGTCTCTTTAATTCAGCCAGTATAAGTTCAAATTATGTCTTTTCTGTTTCGTCATTATAATTATTTGCCATGCCTGCTTAGAGCTTGGAATAACGCTTGCATTAGACACATTGCTCTGTATTGGGGCGTTTTAAGATGCTTCTTTCACGGCTCTTTCACAGCACATGTAACTCGCTCAATATTAAATTGACGTTGTTCTTTGTTCTGATTTGGTTGTTATTTTTTTCAGACGTTTCTTAAAATTTGACTCGTTAATCTTTATTATTATGTAGCCTATGACCAAAATACCAAAATGAATATTCCAGCTTCAGAAAAGTATTACAAAAGTACAAAAAAAGGCTTTTGGTTTGGTACAGTCAACTTCGGTCGCGATCGCGACCCCATTCGCCCTTCATAAAGGTATGACGGCGCGTTGTTGGTTGTTATGGTTTATCCAAAAAAAATATATATTACTGCCAATAGAAACAACCAGAAACACTCATCCTGTTTTTTTTCAGTTTTGTAACTTCCCTAAATAATAGATGATGCACCATGAAACGTCTTCAGTCATCAACAGCTCCTAAAATTATCGTTGTATGTTGAACCAGACCAGTGTAACCGCCAAACTGGGAGTTGCGCTCTCATCTGTTTTTTAAAAAGAATTTTCAACTTTTGAGTAGATCTGTAAGATTGATGCAGCTGTTGTAGTAGGTTAGAGTAAAAAAAACAATGATGGACACTTCCGACGTGGAATCTGGACTGGAATCGGAACGAAATGAGAATATTATTCCTGCTCCGCGATGCGACACTCCCGCACCTAGAGGTCCTATGCAAGAAACGTCTAAAAGCGGACATGCTGTTAAAGAAGTTAACGACAATGTGAAGTCGGTGGTCACTTCCCTAAGTCAGCTTAGAACAAGGACTATACCCAGATTGCGGTTTTACCCCGGAGATATCGTTGTTCGTAAGGAGCGCCTGGGATATAACTTGAAAAATTGGCATCCTACATTTGGAACGGTACTTAAACCGGCAGCAGGTTCGGAAATGGCAAACAATCTGGATCGAGGTTCTGCCAATGAATTTCATGTGCATTGGGATATGAATAATAGGTTAGAAAATTACGGTTAGAGCAAATTGTCCCCAGGATTTGATTTTTATTTCTTTTTTTTTTTGCATTTTCATAGAGTCATGATAACTAGAGGAGAGGAAGTTGGACTAGTGGATCGAGTACTTCTCCGGGGGCAGAGGGTTGAAAGTTATGAAGGGAAAATCGGTACTGTTGTTGACTACGATGTTACAGCATCTTGTCTGATTAATGGAACCTATGAGGTGGTGGAAAATATACCCTTGATGCGATTGAAACCAATTTCGGTAAAAATTTCTCCTACCATATTATTTTGAAAAAGCGATTGTGTGTCTCTGATCGTCTCATGATTTGTCAATTGTTTTCCGTTTGTAGCCTTATGTCCGTGGACAAGAGGTAATGTACCGGGGCTGGGTCGGAGTAATTGCCACTATCAGAAGGAATGTTTGGTTCAAGCTTGATTATGGAATGGTTTTTTGCATTGAGACCGTTGAGGGTGATGGGTTCTCCAAGACAGATCCCTTTTGGGGATTGGGTGTAGCGTGTCCAGGAATGCGGACTAAACTTCCTGCCTCTGCTTTTAAACGAGCGCATTGGGTTGCAAATCACTGGAAGTTTCTGAACCGATGGCTACCCCTTCACCATTTATTCGCGTTTAGCTATTCGACAATCCTCCGTTCAGAGGTAAAAAAAATACATGAAACGCCTTTACAGTATGAACTCCTAAAAAAGTTACCTACAAAATTTAACCGTAATAATTGTAGGTTAATAGTCTTGAAATACGGTGGCTCCAGCAAACCCCAGCATCCCTTACTGCCAATGCATACCTCCAAGCTCCACCACCAGTTATTTTAAACCCTGTTGATCTGCCCAAGTTGCTGATAATTGGAATTCCGAGCTTTGAGACAGTTGGAATAAACAGCGTCCGCAAACTGAAATTACTTCCTCAGGACGACGTGGTGGATCTGGAAACTTGGCTACAAGAGTTCAAGTCCAGGTTCATTGATGGCGTGAAATCTTCCCAGAATCCATCTAGAAGGCCTCATACTACGACTACACTTCAATCTCTTTTGGTTTGTTTAAAAAGTAGTTGGTTTATAAACAGATAGACTGAATAACAGCTTAACTCGTTGCACAAAAATTTTAGAGAGAAAGTGGGGAAGATGAGACTCCTGTCAAAGTTTTGCAGCGTCATAACCTGCTCACTATCAAATGGCAGGATGGGTCAATGGAAAAGATACCTGCTATTTCCATTCCAATGATTTCTCCAACTGCTGATGATGGTGAGTTTCCAATGGGTCTAACCGTCGCTCCACTTCAGAAAGATAGCTCGAATGGGGACAAGTATGGAATTGTAATGGAAAGCAATGACTTGGGTATGTAATAATTCTTATAGCAAGAACTCTGTCAATGTAGCCACTAACAATGGAGTCTTCAAAAAGAAATTATTCTAAAACAGCTAAAGCCCGTTCGCGAAAAGTTAACGTTCGCTGGTTCATTGATGGGAAAGATGGAGGGATTCAAGAAACCTCTGTATTCGACATTAAACCACATCCCACTTACTCCATGTACCATCGAACCACAATCATTTTCCCTAGGAAGGCGTCACTGACCAGCTTCCCTTCTGCAATGGTAGCTGATGTAAACCTGTGCAACGGGAAAATGGTGGTGATTCGCTCAAATGATATGAAAAAGGAGGAGGTTCTCCCACATCAAGTCATAGCTTTGGGGAAGCGTTGTCACTGGAGTTTCTTTACCAGAAATTGGGTGATTGATGATCTGGTAGTCCCACCATATCAGCTTGACTTGGAATTTGATCCATGCAAAAAAATGACCGATGTGAATGAGATAAGGCTTGATGTGCTCTCTAACCAAGATGCTAACAATCCAGCACCCCGCAATATCTTCCCGACCTTATGGGATGAGGCACCTTTCGAGCTATTAGGATTTGCTCCGGAATCCCATCGGTATTTCAAATGCGCTTCTGGGGATCGATTTGCCAGAGATTTTGCTCGCAATGTGAAAGCCGAAATAGATTTCCTCAAAGAAGCTGGAAACGTTCCAGAGGGCATTTGGATTCGATGTTATGAAAATCGCTTGGTTATTTAATTTCCAAAAACTACTTGAAATATTACATTTGACTAATTATTAAGAATATATTACATACTATCGCTTGAAACCCTTATTAGGACCTTATATCAGTTCTAATGGTTGGCCCTACCAAGACGCCATATGACGATGGGCTTTTTCTCTTTGATATTCAACTGCCTTCAGACTTTCCAACGTCCCGTCCATCCACCCACTATGTAAGCTACACTTTGGAAATGCATCCGTTGCTGAGCTTTGACGGGAACGTTTGTGTGAGCATGGTCCCTTGGGAGTTCCCTAACACTCCCGAAACCCCGGCCCCGCAGTCTTATTTATGCCATTTCTTAAGCAGTTTACAAAGTTAGTTGATATAAATTTCCTTAATCAATCGCAATCAATATCCAAAGAATGTAAAAGTAAGTGGTTTCCTGCTATAATTAGCGATGGTCTTCACACCGAACCCATGTTTTGCTCATCCATCCAAGCAAGTTGAGGAGGGCACAGAAAGAGGTCAAATCAAGTCTCGAATATACAACCAAACTGTGTTTGTTCGAGTAATGGATTCCGCTTGGAATATGTTGCAGAAGCCACACGCACCCTGGGAAAAGTGCATTCGCAACCATTTCGCTACTGCTTTGCCAGAGAAGTTTTACAACATGGAGAAATGGCTGAATTCCAATGTGGCAATAGATGACTCGGGTAAGAATCAAATTACATTACATATTACCAAAATGTTCCCTGAAGACATTTAATTTTTCATTAAAAATTTTCAGACGTCTTTGTTGAAGATGACACTCCATCCTACCCCCTACTTCCTGTCCCGGATGGATTAAGATGTGCAATCAAGAGCAGAATGGAAATGTTTAAGAAGCTACCGAATGAAGTAAACATCTTCCAAACTTCAGATTCCTCAGCGAAGGAAGCTATCGACACCACCGCAGACTCTGAATCTTTCCCAGTCACCCAAACAAAATCGGAGGCGGCTAGATTACTAACTCCAATCGCTGAGATTACAGAACCCAGTTCAACCTCTACATTCGACGCGAATACCAAGCACTCTAACCAATCTGTTCCATCTGATGGGCTTGACTACTCCCGCAGCTTGGATTCTATGGAGAATGTGAAACAAACTAGTAAGAAAACCATCCAAGACTCGGAGTCCGAACCGGAGGAGCTTGATCTCAATCAAATTTCGAACGATAACGAAGGAGTAACAATTAGTGAATCATAAAGAAACTACACGGCGGTTGAAATCCACTTTTATATGAATCCTACGCAGCATGGAACAGGATAATTTCCACTTGAATTCATGATTCTTTTATTTATAACACTAAAGCCCGTCTTAAATGATTTATGTAAATAAGAAAACAAGAAAGAAGAAATAAATTGAACGAAATTCCGAGAAAATAAATCAAAACGTTTCGTTTTTTATTTACAGTTTCGGGTTTACACTTTTTTAGGCTTCCCTTCAAGTTGATTTACAATTGCAGAGCTGCTTTTCATGCAATTACAGGCGAACATATTTAATTGAACAAATGAATGTAACGAATGATGGTGACTATAGTTTATTTATGCATATGGTTTTCCGTAAGTAAATCGATTGATAAGATCAAAAGCCCACTTGGGGCAATCTGCTGGGACCATATGCCCTGCTTTGCGAACGAGCACATAGGACAAATTGTCGAGAACTTTTGCATAACCTGCGACCTCTCCTCCTACTTTCCAGATTTTTCTTTCTGCCCCAGGCCATTGCTTCGCTCCGTGCCAGTTCATATTACGCAAGAAATTTTCAGTGAGAATATTTGCAACAATTATGTCCAATTGCCCACTGTAAAAGAGTATTTGATACTTTTCCGAAGCATCTAAGAGATCGACCACCAGGCTGGCTTGAGACTTGTACATATCCTCGCGAAGAAACATTTCAACTTTGCTTCCCATATCACTAAAATTTCTGTTTCCAACATGTAAGGATCTTCGGATCTGAGGAAGCTGTACAAATGTAGCATAGTATCCAAATTCTATTGGTTCTTTGTCCACTAAAATATTAAAATAGTTATCCAGACCGGTGGCATTTTTGTAAAATGATGGGTGGCCACATAAATCTCCGTCTAAGAGCTCATCGATTGCCTTTTGTTGTGGAGAAACCATATGTAAGTTAGCTCCATATATTTACATCAAAAAATATTTCTAGACAGAAAAATTGTTTTACTTACTAAAAACGCATCCATATACTTCCCATTCTTAATGAAGGTACGAGCTTTTTCTTCTTCTTCCTCGAAATGTTGCTTTTGTTCGAGATCGAGAAGTCCAACGCTGTGAAGATACTCCCCATAGTTTAGCATGTTGACGGGATCTGTAAAACCATCTCCGATTGCCATTCCCTTAAGATTAACTTTGAGTTTTGGACTATTTTGGTTTTCCGTATGGATTTTGTGACAAATTGCCGGAACATATTTCCCTAAATAAAATGTAACGGGTCCATATAAATTACTTGGTCATCACTTTACAGTCAGTTTTGAAAATTCGCTCATGAAAGTTGTACATTATACCTGCGTAAGACTCTCCAGATACAAAAAAGTCCCTATCCTGAAGGTTCGGAAATAACGTGAGAAATTGAGTAATCGCGCTGTACAAGTCCTTTGCTACCTGATCTTCTGTTCTGGCATAGCCTTGATCATCATCAGTAAAACTGAAGCCTATCAAAATTAAAATTAGAACATAAGTCCAATTACAAATATGTATTATAATGTACTTATCTACTTCCATCTTCCGAACCTGTCCCGACTGGGTTATCAAAGTAAAGAAGGTTATGCGTAAAACTCCAACTGGTGGATCGTAATAGCACATTCATATCAGCGTCAATTATAAACGGCCCATTTTCAGTGAATAATCCGTACAGAGAAGATCCCCCTGGCCCACCTTGTAACCAAATGAGGACGGGTGCCTTTTCTGGATTAAACTATTTAAACAAGTAAAATCAAGAAGACTGAATGAACCGGTAATTGATGAATATAAAAACCTTAAATTGGTAGTGTGTAATGAGTTTTCATTTTTAATGAAGTTTAAAAAAAAATGACAGTCTTACTGCTGCAGGGAAAAACCAAAAGAACATATTCGAGTTGTATTTTGGGTTGACCGTAAGATACCCGCTGAAACTTGAAACCTCATTGGTAAGATTTTTTACTCTAGCGAGGTGCTGAGCTTCCCTAATGCGTCCTTGCGCGATTAGAGGGGTAAGTATTAGTGGTTCGCCCACCTCCTCGTTTCCTATGTCTAATTGCTTGATGTTACGTAAATGAGGATACACTCGATGTCTGGAGAGACCGTTAACGGCAACTAATAACAGTAATGTTGATAGTACCAACCACGGTACAAAACCTGCCGAAGGCATGTTGATTAGGTGGTGAAACGGAAGTAATATTCTCCAATGAATATTTGTAAAAAAATTTAGTGAAATAAAAATGTGAAATCTTAAATTATCAGCATGAGCTGGTTGTCTGAAGATGCAAAGCAAAACTCCTAAACTGACAGGACAGGGTCTGTATGTTTATATCTGGATATCTTTACGTCACGTCAAATATAACTTTTTTAAGAGCAACACAAAAATTCTTATGCACATAATGTGTGTGCAAATGCATGGTCTCTGCTCTGCTTTTACCAAAGTTTATGAAGATTTTGTCCATCTTACTACTGCTTCACTCTTTGCATAGTTGAGTTTGCATCACAGTTCTTCATTTTTTATAAAACTAAATCCCACACCCAAGCTTTTTCTCCAGAGAAGGAATAGGTACATGAGAGATGTCGGAGATATGAGATATCAGACCAAACTGAATAGGAATCAGGGTCACGTCAACTTACTTTTTCGTTTGGGTATCTTTGCACTGTAGTGATAAACTCTTCAGTAAAAATACATTTACATTTGGACATATGTAGCTTCATAAATGTATGGAATACGGTAGTACAATGACCTGAAGCCGGTAAGATAACTGCATCGTAAGATAACGTAAGGTTGATAGTATTAAGTACAAACGAATCAATAACTTTACAAGGTACTTTTAATGTGACAGAGAGACAGTTGTAAATTATTGGATTAAACTGACATATATGTAATTATTAAAGGGTTAGGATTGGATTTTTATTGTTAAGCTTAGTTTGTGTTACGAGTTGATTTCGTTGAATAAAGCTTCTCAATGGAATGGGAAGATTTCTAAATTGTGGTATTTATAATGTTTTTAGACTTTTCTCTTGACTATGGACACTCTTGGAAGAGATTTTTTCTTTAGCTCTTTTTTCAAGCTGACACTGCGGGGTAAAGTAGGCGGTCCCTCCTTCAAGTCCCTCGTATTCTGGCATTCGCATTCCGTCGCTAGACGGCTTAGGTAAGGAGATACAATTGGAAGTATTTTGAACCGAGGTGCATTGGATTTCACAGCAGCAGGAAGACTTTCTTTTTCTTTCTCCTTTTTTAAGCCTAAAAGTCCCAACATAGGTGGAACCGATAGCTTAAAAATAACAGGTAATCATATACAAATAATTAGCTTGTGGAGTTAAAATGAAGAGATTTAATGTTCCATATGTTCTAAATACCCTTGACTTGGGCCTCTTTAAAACTTTGGGGGGCAAAACCATTGTGGATCCAAGATTAGTTGATGACTTTTTCATAGCAATGTCCGTACCGGAAGTGTTATATTCGGGAGAAAGTTTCAAGCGACTAGCAAGTGAACGTTTCACTCCCCCAAGCGTCCTAAACTCGGTGCATCCAAGTCTTTCATATTATGATAATGAAATGATGCCCCGTTATGCATATTTATTTTTTTCGTATCAATTTTAAAAACAAAGTAAGTTTTCATTCATACCGAGACCAAGGATTATGTCCGGTCATATCTAAAAGGCTTTCTCCTATCGCTTTTCCAATCTATAGAAAAAAAATTGCAAATGCAAACTTCATTTATGATGAAATTAGAGATAGGCTAGAAATTATTCTGGTAGTTTATACTCCTTCAAAAACAGATATAGTAAATTTGGGAGGCTGGCATGAGGACAAGGAAGGTGAATCCAAAAAGCCAAATGATGGTGGTCGAGACACAACATGATTGACTACACGTCCAGTGTTATAGTTGCATTCTAAAGTGTAGCTCCTAATGAGACCAGTAAGTTTATGGCAGGCTACCCTCCCCGATCCTTCTCGACTAGCACCATCACGTCTGTCTCTTAAATATTTCGATGTTCAATCACATGATTTGCGAATTAAAATTATCTTTGACAGCAATACAGAAGTACACGATATGATTAAGGGACTACTTATACTTACTTTAAACACATAAATTTCTCAGTAAAATTGCAAGCAGAAAATTCGAAATGGGGAGAATTTATAGCCATTAGTCTTGGGAATAACATTGCCTCAGCTTGGGCTGTGGCTTCAGGAAAGTGATTGCCATAAATGAATATTCCTTGAGATAGAATACGAGATTTTGAAAAAGTTACCTCTTCAAGCTTCTATTATTTTCACGTGAGAACAATGAATAATGGATTAGAAAAAAAGTTACCCCTTTTTGAGGCATGCCCGTGAAGGTCCAAGTACAGAAAAAGTCCGGACTGTGGTCCTGCGCTTGGCAGTTTGTAATTTTCGTAGTTTGCAAGGGCTGTTTTTACCATGGATTTCCTGGCTAGCGTAAATCGTGATACTTTGTTTGATCTTGAAGAATTCAATAAGTCGAAGAAGCTAGCTGAAGCTGCTAACTCTGGCCTCAATTTTGACATACTTGATTGAGTTGACACAGATTTAGTTACAGGTGCTTTATTCTTCTTTTCTGTTTGCTGACCCCATTTCTTCTTCCTGTTGAAGTTAAGCAGATCAACATAAATAAGATTGATCTAAGGGTACATTTAAAAAGTTTGTTAATTAGCAGTTAAGTTAAAACAACCTCATTGTGGAAGTTTTACTCTCGCCTTTGTTAATATTATTACTTCCTTGATTATCTACTGAACAAGCGCTTGAACTTGTTATTCCAAGATTTAGATTTTCGTCAAAAACCGAATTATCATCGCAGGTTTCGAAATCGCTTGGGTCATCCTGAGTCTGAGCGGAATCATTTAACGGAAATGGGTTTGCGATTTCAGCAGCAGCGATAATAGTTCTCGTAACAAACTCTGCTGGACTTTGTACACCAACTTCATCAGGCGACTTGGCTTCCGTGTAAGCGTCACTTCCTCCGTCGTCAACGGGGTATTCATAATCATCCGGACAGTCTCTTCCATGATGGTAGTACAAAAGAAGTTTCCTAGCCGCGTAGATGGGTGGATGCAACAAAGGCGATGGATTCAAATACACGCGATTAAGATTTACACCTAAGCAAATTTAAAATTTCACACTTGAAATGAAACTTGCTTAGTTAAGAGTAATGTAGAGCGGTTTTAATTCTTACCACGGCGATCTGTACGATAGTGCCCCTCTGCTACGCCATCAGGGTTCAATATGGGAATGAACTTGAAAACAAATAATGATCGAAGCAAAATTGCTCTGGGATCATGAGGATCCAAGAGAAAGCGGAGGAATCCATTGAGAACGAAACTTGAAGGCGTTTCTCCCGGATGCACTCGTGCACTATTATAATTATTAAATTACATTTTTATAAATAACCATTTCTGTTGACATGAATCAATGCTTGTATGAATTTTGAGTTTCTTCTAACCTCATGAAAACCACCTTTTTATTAGGAAATTTCAAGGGCCGCATTTCGGATTCCACTGGAAAAAGGTTTGACAATTTCTCCTCTCGGGTAGTTGACGCACCATTCATGGAGGTGACCGTTATTAACTCGACTCTTCTGCCTTCGTAAGAATAGCACAAACATTCTCGATGGTAGTACACATCAGACTCATTTTTCTTCGTTGTAAGGGGCAAGTCAGAAAAAGGGTTTAAATATTCATCCAACCTTAAGAGAATAGGAGAAACAGATAACAAATGTTGAGTATAATAGTATACTCAAGCTTGACATGGCAGATTTAAGTATTAAAATTTACGTACATGTTAAAAAGTTCCAAATTTTCCTGATATGAAAAAGGCCAAGTAAACGCAATATATAGTGTTGAGGTGTTTGAATTGTCCGGGAGTCGATGATTAAACGTGATGCTATATTCCCCAGCTTCCTTCAAGAATATATTTTTACTACATTTTCTTGAATTATTCAAACTAAAAATAAATTAGTTTTTGTTCTATGCAGTCACATTAACTAAAAGTTTTCCCGGTACGCGATCCCATTCTGGTTTTTCTGGAAGAACTCGATATACTGGTTGCATCCCTTGCTTGACTGTTGTAAACCGAAACGAAAGTCATAAAAGTAATTTGGAAAATGCATCTAATTGCTCTGAATAATTTATTGCATGACCTACAAAGTTTCGTCTGGTTGTTTATGTTGAGAATATTGAATTTAACGACTCCATATCGGCCTCCTAAAATACTTTTCAAAATTTTAGATACCATGCAATGCAACTTTAAAAATGTCATTTTTATCTATTGTCTGTTGGATCTTATCACCTTTGATACTTCTTATGGAGAAATAAAACCATGTTCGGTTCGCATTTTCAAACCTTGTTCCATAACAGTCAGGCTTGGTCCACAGGTTAATTTCATGATCTATCATAGAATAACACCACATTGATTAACAGTAGCTACTAGTCATTTTATTTATTACGTGATATTTTTGATAAAAAAATAACCCCTACCGAAACTACCGATAGATGCATACTGGTTTGGACTTTTGATTGGAGTAGAGGTCTGAGGTCCCTGGACATATTCTACTTTTAGTAAGTTTCCCGAGTCAAAGTTTGAAGACAAAATGAAGGGTCCACAGTCAGTAGTAGTCATTTCATAATCACGACGATGACTTGAATCAGTCCGAAGTTTTATTTTAAAACTTTAACGAAACAGTTTTACAAAAGCTAATTTCTTTTGAGAAATTGGGCAGGTATGAATAAACTTCAATTCTTGAAGTTTACACATTTCAATCAAGTTGTTCCTTGTTGACATGAAAATGAGAATAGCTATTATCGAAATGTGATTTCAATTTATCTTACGTGCGTAGTACGCACATAATGCATACTATAAAATGAGTAATGTTAATTATAGATGTATTTACATAATGTCAGAATATTTTTTATTTAATCTCGTTTTACAATAAAAGTTCATGGTTTCTTCATTGTTTAACGTACCAAATTACAATTTACCTTACTGGCTATACATTTTACACTGGTATTAAAAAGTCGAAATTATTTTAAAGATTTATTTTCAACGTTTTCACTAAATTATACATAATATGCTAAGGATAATTTATAAAATGATTAATACACATAGGAATGCAACAGCGTTGAAGAAAAAATACAAAGTTGGCATTTCAGGTGAGTCTATACAGCATGTCACAATTTCGAAAACCACAAATCTTGGGAATTCGGCATGTACAATTCTAGAAAAACATGCATACCTCATGCAATATGAACACAGTACAGTTATAACTTAATATTTCGAGATCGTTGATTGTATTGCTATTTAATTTAATTCTGATGGAGTTCCTTGATTAGGTTCCATTATATTGTACCATTAGGTGATCTTAAAAAATATAATTTACAATATAAATGCAACTAAACTTTTTATTTAAGCACTATAAGAATGCCTTTTGCTTTTTCATCAAGATTATTC
>JAANSQ010001175.1:0-16388 GCA_036850885.1 Lepidocyrtinus dapeste
GGACACACGGACATGACGATCTCAATACCTATCTTCGCAATGCTCAGCTATGTAATAAAGTTTCTTGTTCGGTAGCCTTACACAACCTGTTCCACTAATACGAGCCGCTAAGAACTGACGTTAATACTTAATGTATAACACTCACGTTGCTACTCACATGTTCTGCCATGTTTTTAATTGAATATCCTCTAAAATGAAAAACCATGATCCACTCCATCACGTTGAGTTTCCAGATTACAACTTCGTTTCTTCTCTGGATAAGCATAAAGAGTAATGGTTTCATCACAACATCAAATCAGTAAACATAATTGCAAAATGCCGGTCCGGCTTTGAGCTGCATTTATTCCACTTCTTACGAAAAAAAAACTCAGAGATTTCAAGATTAAAATAGTAATACTCTACTAAACGTGTTTTGAAAGAAAATACTTTCCATGAAATTCTATTAACGTTCATTTCCACATTCTAGGAAAGCTAGTGTTTATATATCATTATGACGCTAATGCTTTAGAAAGTGATAATGGTACGTATGAAGTGTTAGCAAATTACTTCCAGTAGACCGAAATTTCCAAATCCTAGCATTTTCTATTTGGAAATAAGGATTTTCAATTCTGCTGAAAATGGCCCAATCCCGTTTTCAACATTTTAGCTTTTAGAATCCTATCGAGGTTTTCATAACCAAGCTCACGTTTGCTTACCGTGTGTACAGATAACTTTCTAGAGAAACCGGAGAATGTACGTAAACGAATTTACAGGAATGTTTTTTATCCTACTCTTTAAACCCATTTTAGATATGAATGGAGTTGACCTCGCAAGAATTTCATAATTTTACACGAAATTACAAAACAGCTAGGGAAGAATGTACAAAAAATATTTACAAAAATCTAAAAGATCATAATGACTTTCTGTTTTGTTAAGAAACTTCCTTCGAGTGGAAAATACACGTGAGTGAAGCATACACACCTGAATTGTTTCGGTTGAGTGAGGAAATTACCTGGATGCTATTATTAAACAGGGGAAGGTATGCACATGGAGTAGTTGCATCATCACTATTTACTTACAGCTTCAAAATAAACATAAACTAATCAGCCAGCAAATTAGAGGAAATGTTATGGTAGGAGAGAGAAAATAACTAAGTTCATTGAAGAATGTTTGTGCGCAAAATGATGGAAGAATGCATTGTGTAATGATGGATGGAAAAGCATATGCACTCACCCACATACTCTCGCCTTGCTGACTTTGTTTGTCTTTGAGTGAGCAGTAAAGGACGATTGGAAAGCTCAGTGAAAGCCTAGTCAGGAAGGTTTTTTAGTTGAAAACAAGGCAGTGAGACTGGAACGGCGAGGGAGAGTAGATTTTCTGCCTCCGCACGCGTCTGCAACACGTGAGCTAGTGAAAAGATAAAACGTGATGCTCACGTTTCTCCAATACTGTTATGCACATATACATTGCTATCAGCTGTTTGCCCTATAGAATGAAGTTATATAAAATATTGATGTTTTGCTTGCATGATGTCTTGAATGTACAAAAATTACTAGCAATTGCAGGCTGTAAACACTCGAACCTATAGTAAATGCCTAGCCACAACATGTAGCTATTGTTGGAAACAGTGATAAAGCAACGTGAGATGCTTTCTATCTAGTAGCTTTTGCTATTTTCACTTGAACCTCTTCATCAAATATCAAAGCATTCCTGATTACACACGCTTCAACTTTTCCCACATTTGATGGGACTCACGCATGAGTTAAAACGCTTTAAGTGCAAAGCTCAGCGTATGCTAATGGAATGTAGTGACTTCTGTGAAAATTGTTTAATGGGGGGAAATGAATCTCTTTCTGGTTAGTCATTCACCATTCAACCTTGATGGCCAACTATCTTTCTCGCTTTTGGGTCACCTTAAAACTTGCAGAAAACAAGTGATCTATTGAATTCCGTAGTATTTCCGACCCCCCAATATTACGCCTATGAGTATGAATGCGTTCCTTAGACTAAATTTGACCTTGTTTACGGTAAAACTTTTTGCAAAATAATTATGGGGAAAATGAAAGTTGTTTGTTTATCATTCTGCCTGAGCAGATTGTGTGAAAGGTAAGGATGAAAATGGAGAAAGGATTTTTCCAGAGTTGCAAATAAGCTCACGAGACCTGGTTTTTCTACCTCCTTCTGAGAAACAAGACATGTGCCAGTGGAAAAAAAAACTTTTCCTGCGCATTTAGAATGTCACATGTTTCACCTTCCATTCGTACATGTGAGCCAGCGTTAATTCTTTTGTTCTAAGTTAAGCTTTAAGGAATATATGTTGGAATAGTAATTTAAGTCACTTTTTTCCAGTGCAGCCTGACAAGCTTAATCGAAATGACTTGGCAAATTAGTATGAAAAACACTTGGCTAGTGCCAAAAACAGAACGTGTAGCATGTCTACGGCTCATGAAAGGTCTAAATTTATTAGTAACTTTAAATAGCAGTTCCTTCCAATAAGGAATTAGATGGTAAAAGCCAATTTTCTAGAAATGACGTACAGACATAGTGCAAACAAACGACTTATTGAGAAACTCAACTTTGTACTTTGCTTACTTTCATGACCACATCAAAGAAAATCCTTGACGTTTAAATGACTAGACTCCCTTGACACTTCAATGAAAAACACGCAGGAATTTACCTAATGATCCTGAGGGAGTTAAAATTTCATTTTTATTGATTTTTCATTCCCCATATTTGATTAATTTAATATCTGGTTTAATTTTTAGACATATTATGATGTTTTTTAGAGGAAGAATACCATCATAATTTATGCTCTTTTTATGTATTAACTACTTTCTGTTAATTTTCTTAATTGTCCTCATTTTACAAAGAAACTCAATCAGTAAGAGTTTTACATGATCCCGGCATCTCTTTCTTTAAACTTGTAATCTCCAGAACTTCCTAGAATTTCGGAAAGCCTTGCAGGTGTCTAGTAATCGGTTCAAGGATGAGAAACCTGTATTTCGCTCTAAATGGAGTACATAACGAAAAGTATCTTTTGTTGGATAGAAACCCTCTAATAAATGTCTCAAAGGGTATGGTTTAATAGGCTTACATTTTCTTTCAACTCCTAATTCATATGTAGTTCTACGCTTTTTAATTAGCAATCCTCTTAAACCCTAAGAAACTGTTTTTCCTGTTACTCACGTGATGACGATAAAGCTTCTATTCTACTTTCTCTTTGCCTCATTCTCCATTACTTCGTAGTTGATTGGGTAATATAAAACTCCAACTCCTCATCATTTTGTAACTTTCACGTTCCAGCTTTCCCAACCGTTGTATCAACGTGACTTGGACTTCAAACAGGACTTACGTAAGGTAGCCTTTTTTAGAACCCCGGATGAAGCTGTTTTCGCGGAGGAGGCACATATTTTCTAAACCACATTATGTATCTAGGTAGCTAACTACGTATTTATGCAATTCATAATAAATTTCATAAAGGTTTGTATGATCTTCAGTTAAGTACTCAAGTCGCTGTTTCAGTTTTTCATCTCGCCCGTATTACTAATTGTTTGACTTACGGGATCTAACGCTCAAAGAACTATGTATGTCCACTATATTTTGAAAGGTTGGTACTTTAACATTGAAATGAAACAAATATCGAAACAACTGTACATTACTCCTAAACCACTTCCAAATGAGGAGCCACGTGATGAAGTACAAGTACCTGAACATGTAAATATCTATTATGCAAACATGTTGGATTCTTCCTAATAAAATGTGAGAGACCTTCATTGAACAACTAGGTAACCAAAACGTAAGACTAATTTCCAGGTAAATATCAATGCACGCATTATGTGTCAATCTACATAAATGTATGATTCCCCGTATGTTTTCTTAAGTTTGATAAGAACGTGAAATCTCCAACTGTTGCGAAATTCTCTAGAAAACTTAAGTAGAACGCGTGTGGAATAATGTTGCAATGTAATGTTAACGTTACCTTGTTTTTGTTCGGGGAACACGTGACTGTAGCCAGAAAAAGTTTAGAAAGGAGTGGCTCGGGACTAAAACACTAGATAAAATATTCATTATGATGCAATCATGAAATGAAAGTGTATTTCCCTAATGGAAGCTAGGGAATGGGACGTTACGTAAATTATTTCATATCCTTGTCATACAACCAGGCTTACCGGGAATTACGAGGGTATCAGTTATTTATACATAGTTTAAATGACGATACAACGTCATCGCCATTTTTATACTTTCATTGATGTACTCGTTCTAGAAAAACTGAAATAGGTTACGGTTAGAGTTGTAGTGAAAAAATGTGAAAATAATTTGTACCACCTTAAAACTAGGTATGTAAGCCTTTGAGTCAAAAAATATTAGGACATAGCCTTCTTGGAATGCGAGTTCATCGACATCTGAACAAGCCGGAATTCGCATAAACATAACATATTTCTCTTCTTCCGCCGCATTACGTGAACAGATGAAACCCCCATAGAAACTCTTTGAGTAAGAGAGGATGTTTGTAAGTGAAAACGTAGGAGAAAATATGCAATTTGTAAAGCATATGGATTAAGTACAAATATAGCGTTACATTTTGGCTATAACTGTATTATGATTATGATGAATAGAGAAAAAGTCGGACATTGACATGGAATGAGACAAGGTCTCCCTGAATAAACACTCTCGACCAATAAACCAACGTAAACTCTGATTTAGAAAGTCTCTGCAACTTATTTTCGCAAAGACTTTTCCGAATGCATATTCATTCACTCATTGGCGGTAATTAGCGAGTTTAAAGTTAAACAAGGTTAATGAGCTAAAAATATGAAGAAGTGTAAAGTCTTGGCTTACATTACACTGCAGTAACAATTAGTAAGATGATCAACAGAAATGCGCTAAGCGAGACATTACACCAATTCAAATTCTAACCATATATTTCCCAACACACATTAAGTTTTCTTTTGGAAGTGGGTAACTTGGTAAATTGGGCATTTATGTGAGTAGATGTCATTCACTCTTACATTCCTCTTGTTTGTTTAAGGTGGCTTGTTCTCTCCTTAACGTATCTATGACAAACGTTGTTATTAACTTAAGACTATACACATGCACATAAATTTTAAGGTCATGTCAAGAACCTATCAGTGATTTTCTAGCGTTTTCAACACAATCTCGTAGAAAAAAACACTTTCTTTTAATTAGCTCAAGAGGAAGGTGTCAATAACTTTAAAATAAGTAATAAATTATTCCCTAAGCGACGCAACATCGTCGCGACTAAAGACTCCTCGGACATTGCTCTGAAGAGTCTGAAGTAACATTCAAATGAGATGTGAATGAACTGTATAATGTAAACATCATCCAAGGGCCACTAATCCTATCTTAGACTAAGGACGACACTCGCTAATATTCAAGTAGATTTTTATTTTTAGCTCGTGACGAATTCTAGGTTACGATGACATATCGGTAAAGTGTTACGCTCGTTGGCATGTCAACAATTGTTTTCCTTATTCAACTCATTTCTCTCTAGTAGTACGCATGAATACTTTAAATGTTTCGGCCCATTCCAATGTAAAATTGCCTACTTTGCCTTAAGCAGTTATAACATTAGGCATTGTTCATTGTCATTTTCAATAGGGAAATTTAGAGAGTAATTTCGGCCTCTAGAGAAACGGTAACGGTACTAGGTGAAAATAATGTTTGTCAAGAGAAGGATTAGAATTGGTTCTTTCTATATCTCATAATTTATATCTTCGTTTCGGAGGAATTCGAGTAGGCTTCAATGCTTCGTTCCATTGTTCAGGTGAAGAATCGCATTTATCGTATCAATCTTATTGAATATCGATTAGTTCGTTAGTTCGTGCATTGAACTGACAACACAAATAAGATAGCATTCATATTGAGCGTATAACTAACCACGTAATCAAAATAGGTTATGAAACTAATTTTGAACCTAGTCTCAGACTGTAGAATTTTTACTATTTTAAATATCTATGCGCTAATTCTCAATAAAACAAACATTGAGGTAATCGTTAAGATATTTGAGATTTGTTTCACTCAGCCTCCAAAAAAATATTACTTTTCATTTTTAACTCGTTCCCCCATTCACTCTTTATACGATAAAACATTAATTAAAAATTAACTCACACGTTTACAGTAAATCGTAATACTAGCGAAACAATGTGTTATAAATGAAGCCATTCATTAAAGAGTTTGCCGTTTCTATGCTACAAAGACCAGCTCATTTTGGTAAAACTGGGCGATAATTATACCGGTTAAGATTAAAGGTGTTACCACATAGTAATTTATAAGCTTGAAATTGAAAAGATTGTGTGCTTCGATTGCGTGGGGATGTAGCCGAAAAAATTACGACCTCTTTCTTCCCTTCTATAAAATATGTATAAAATACTTTTTTTTTTGTATAATCTTCTAGTAATATCTTATACGAATCAGTGTTTTGATGTGATAATAACACATTGTAATACAAAAGATTTTAAAGAGGTGGCTATGTGTAAGCTTGAAACGAATACTCAGTGTTTACATTAACGGCATTCGCTAGATCCCAAGTAGGTAGTCTGCTTACTTTGTTCGGCTGCAGACAAAAGAGTAAAAAGTTGTGCATTGTTCGCAAAAAAAAAAATCTTGTTCTGGTGGCTTGCTTTCATTGCGAGTGTTAGTGCTTTCATATGTAGGTCGAGCTTAAGTTTGTAATGTAAGTAACTAGGTACGTCAACCAAATCAGTGAAAACTTTCTAATGCCTCATTTTCATTCCCCTTTTTTCTCCTGTTCCTCATTTTTTATACCTTCACAATCCCTACAAATGTAATCATAATGATGCGTAATCTTTAACTAAATTATATGATACGGTCTAACATAATTCGTAATAAAAGTAAAAAATTAGTAGTAATGGGCCAAGTGTACAAACGCTTCAGAAATTAAGATGAACTTTGCATCGAGGCAAATGTGATAGTCTTACCTAAAGAGATGGTATCATGTCGCAGCCTGACAGAATACATTATCATTGGTTGTCCCTTTTACATGTGTTACAATTTTTTTCTTTTTTACGAAACCGTTTTGTGATAACCAATTTGAATAATATGTATGATTGATTGCAAAAGTAAGAAAAGAGAGTTTTCCCGTGATTTTTCCTCTAAGAATTTTTGGGTCGTGTCATTTTGGGCTTCTGGGAAGATCTTATTTCTTAGCATAGATTTCTACACGAAAAAAGCAAAGGTCTTTGGGAGGATGTGTAATATGCAAATTACATGGTTTACGTTTCTACGGAAATCGCTTAAAATCATATCATGCTCATAATCTCCGTAACACTGAAATCATATCCAAGTTTAATACAAAAACAGCGTTTAGGCGAAGATCAATGGCAATGCCAAGGTGAGATAAATATTGTCTGCAAGACAATAACGTTTTCTTCTCATGATACGCACAAGTACAAGTTCATGGGTGGAATCTACGAAAAAAATGTATCGTTCTTTGCCAAACCGTAATGTGTACTTCAATAATGTTTTTTAATTCTGATATTGGTTAATTAATCATTTGCATTGTTTAAGACTACAAATTTGGTGGGATGGGAAGTGCCTACATCCTGCGCGTGCGATCAGAATAACAATAAAGAAAAATCCTTTTTATGGTAGTTTAGTAAAGGCAACTTTGTTCAACGTAATATTTAGGTGTATCAAATTGTTGTGGTTGCTCCCTTCATAAAAAAATCAAGAGAGATATGTATATGAGAAGAGTATGTGTTCACTAGCTTCATGTATGGATTCACTTTTAAGGAAAAATAAGAATGTCCTACATAATCCTCTATATAATTTAACCCTTCTGTTACTTTACATAATTAAAGAAGCGCATCAAAGCCAAATGGCTGTGGGAAGTGGATCCTCTTCTTTGATTCAGATGAGAATCTAAAACAGCTTGCACTTTTCAATATGGACTGTGCTAGATTGTACAAACAATTCATGAGTCTTGTCCACATCCTCAAAGTACATAATAGGTATAAGGCTAAATAACAATGTATCAATAGTTGTAAGGCTCAAGAAAAGGCTTAGAACATAATATACCAGTTACGTGCCAATTTAGATAGGCGAAGGCGCACATTTTATACGAGTCTTGCAATGTAATCCGTACGTGTGCCCAGCTCAAGTAGGATTACTTTATTGGATTGCATTGATCAATTTAAATGTGCATATGCATAAAAATGTGTATAGAAAAAAGTTCTACTTCCGAGTTTTCTGAACTTGAAACGCAAGTTGAAAACAAGGTTAAGTAGACCTTGAGGCAACAACAATTGCATGCACAATTGAATTGAACGCACCTTTGTCGCGCGTACAGTAGACGTCGTCTTCATTTCTATCCCTAGCTGTGCCGTATCTAAACATACACCTATTTTTAATTATATTCCTGTGAGAACTTTAAAGTATACATTTTTGATTTAATACTATGCTCACAATGCTCAAAATAACGCGTTGAATAAAGTTTATAAATGTAAATAGTAAAATTGTCCCCAGGAATGAATTACAGTGTTATTCGTAGTTGCATATTTGCTGCGTTGTTGGAGCGTAAAAGCTCCTGAGTTTTGGTGGCCGAATGCATTGAAAAAGCCGCAATGGCCTCCTAAATAACTGGCATCGGGTATGTGTATGCTGCTTGTGTGATTGCTTTGGGTTTTGGATAAACAATTTCCAAGCACTTTAATAAGGTCTGTTTGATAGATAAAGTTAGTTTTTCAAACCATATCTTCACATTTCCGGTTTCTTATATGGAAGTAAAAATGACTACCCAAAAGTATATCTTGCCAAATTTTTCTTCTCATCTGATTCACGTGTATTGCCAAATACAAAAAAAAATAGCTATTCCTTTGATCACAATGAGTGGGTGTAGTTGGGAAACCAAATAAATGGGGAAAACTGTAAAAAAAATTAGCTACTAGTGACAGCAGCTCATATGAAGAAATCATCTTTTACGTAAAAACAGACGCATTTTGGGAAGTAAACAAGGTCGCCAAAACAATCCTCGCTCTAGTGAATAAACTTGAAAAGATAAAACAAGAGTTTTGCATTTAATTGTTCAATTCAAATCCATTAGCTAAACCCTATTGTTTGAGTAAGAGAGTACTAGCCTGGAAACTATACAAGGTCAACATGTCAGCTTAAAGTACGTAAACTTATTCTAATGTATAGTTGGCGCAAGACCAACGTTCATGAAAGGAGCTTGCCTAACGATTAGTATGAACCTAAAACTGAATTCACTGTGGAAAAACCTCAGTTTTTGAGAAAATCCATAATACATTTTGGAAACGTCAAATAGTATACGCAGAACGTCAACTTGGCGATTCGACATTGGCACACTTTTTTCTCCTCAAAATTTCTAAATTTCCGGCGAAACGTTGGGTAAACAAAATTTTGTGTTTAAGGGTGCCCTTCCAGTCATGATAATCGTGGTGGATCACGTGAAGGAAAGTATCTTGACAAATAATCTTAGGTAGTGATAATACGTTGCAATAAGTTGCAAAATATAAAACTGGAAGCTGAGCTGAAGGCGTTGCTAACTTATTGCCTTTATGTATTCTTTTAGTTCAGTGTTCGCCTAACGTTGGCATTGGGGTTGGATTCCAGTGCCAAAGCTCATGTTTTCCCGAACGTGACTTCCATCCGATATCTGTTGGACGGTCGGTACTAGAATGTAGTGCACTATGCAAATTCAACGTGCAAATTTTTTCAACAGTATTCCAGCTTCACGGGGATTTTTTTTATGTATGTGAAGTGAGCAAATCTTTATTATGATGAAACTATTTTGAAATATATTTTGAAAGAGAAATGTGCATAGAAAATCATAGAAATGTAAGCTTTTCGAACAAAAAAGAAGCCAGTCTACTTCGAAGCGGCTTATAACTTTCCCAATGGGTAAGTTTCTTTTGCGTAATTAATGACAGTTGCTGGAATTAGATTAAAAGGTAAAATATTAAGTACTTATAAGTGGAAAACTCTCACTTTCATCGTACCGGGAAAAGTCATTGACGTTACCTTCAAATTGACTATTCGATATGAGCACATGGGAGGCTATTTTTATCCTAATTTTTTTTACATTCAGGGGAATAGCATAGGAAAAAAGGATTTTTCGTAGTAACTGGAAAAATGTGTAGAATAATGAAGAGCAACAAAATTCTCTCCCGTTAATGATGTTATGCTGGAGAGATAAACCACATCATTAAACTAATTAAATTTTCCTCCTCCATCCAAGCATCCAAGCTTCATTAGACAAGAATGACTCTCACGTTTTATTAAAAGTTTCTCAATCGAATATAACAATTTGTTTTGGTAAAAGCGAGTAGAGTAAGAGCACTATGGTTTAACAGCCAGGGTTTTTTATTTTTAAAAAATTTATTTAGATTTGTAAGTACCTATTTTCTAAGTACAGATGCACATCAATCCCGAGAAAAATTTTACTCAACCTTTTTTTCTCCCATTGGAACCAAAATCTTTAGGATTTTATTAAATTTATGTAAAATATAGCGAGTAAATTTGGCACTTATTCGTAATATTTTTTTTGCCATTACACTGTTCTGTTACCTACGACTTTCTCGTCATTTGATTATCTATCTGCATCGTATTTCTTGTCAGTCACTAAAAAAATGATTAATACTAGAAGCATTCATTTACAATATATTTTCCATTTTGTCAAAAGCTCAAACTCCGCGTAGGAAATAGTTAAATAGTCAAAAAGTTAACAAAAAAAACTGCATAATTATATCTTTCCTTAAAATAAGACTAACTCAATGGCCACACTTTACCCTTTTTCAAGTAGGGAGATTCTAAAAGTTCCCTTCTCAATTCCAGATCGATGTTAGTAAATGACAAGAATTGTAAGTGTTACTTAAGCTAAACAACACGCAATGTTTCAAATAAGGCACCTCTTTAAATAACTCATTCACTCGTATAAAATATTTTACATGACATAATACAATTAATTAAAATACTGTCGTATTTACCATTAAAAATGTATCTGTTCTTGCACTATCCGGCTTATCTTTACAGTTTCTTAAGAGATTCTCCCATCACCACAGTATATAATACAAATTTATAGCGTCATCACAAGCAAAATATTGATTTTGTCGAATACATCATGTAAGTACTATCTTGTAATAGGTGAGATAAGAAATATTATGAAAATATTCCACAAGTCGTTACCCTTTAAGTTTTACGAGTCATGTACGAGTCGTTTTTATATAATTTTGTATAGATATTTCGAAAAGTCTAGAAAACGTCCTGTGGTAAGCTAGTCCTTCTAATTAATTACTACTTATAACTTCTTACTACAAATATATGTCAATATTCGCACAGGTACAGTATCTCAAGAAAGTTGTAGTACTTGTAGTACATAAGCTAGCATGCATTTATTCCACTATATGTCAGTTCATTTAAATGTTAACCGATCGATAAATAGAACCTAGTCAGGCCGGTGACTACGAGTTGACTACTTTTAGATGTTAATCCTGTATAAAATATTAAAATATGGCTAAAAACTATAATTATGTCACATGGCTTAGTTTTCTGTAGGTAGATTCACTTAAACTCTTAATTTCATTTGGAGCTTTCACGCTGGATTGTCTTAACCGTAGGAAAAAATAAAGAAAGTTGTAAGATGGATTTATAGCTTCTTCACAATCCAAAATTGTAAACATTTTCGTCTCTTTTACTGTAATGGTTTAGTTGAGCTTATGGAATGGCCTGTGTAAAAACGGGGTGAACTAAAACCATATCTTTAAAAAAAAAATCTTGCTGCATTGTTAAACCATGACAAGGCTGCTATTAAAAAGTAAGTTAGATAACTAAAAATAAATAGACTTGAAACATTAGAAACATTGACTCATACACTCCTAGATTTAAAGTAAAAAAGGAATGATCAAAGTCTCCCGCCGCAATTTTACAACAAACTACCGTCTCATAAACTCTGGAAACGAAAAGTCACAAAAACAATTTGAGTAGATGATACAGTTTATTAAAATTATATTAAAATTATATGAATTCTTAGACTCACCATCNTCCGGTAGTATTTTTCGAGAGTTGCCAAACGCCGGCATTCCAGCCTGCGATGCACCGCGATTGGACCCATATTGCAAGCCAATGATCTTGTTACTTTCCGCGAGCTTCTCTGCCGTAAAATTACGCTTGTTTTCGTCTGCAACTTTAACCCCGAGACGAGGTCCATCAAATCCTTTCTTTTGTGCCTAAATTTTAAGATTTTAATTTTAAAGATAAAAATCGTCAATGCTACGGTACAAGTTCTATATGTTTATTAGTTTTTTACCGTTCCTCCAAGTGCAAAGATGCAGTCGACAACCATGTACAAATTCTTGTGCTCGTATAGGTCGTTCACTTGAAACAAATCTTGAGATTTAAGACCGTAGGTCTCACATCCTTTCAAAAACATTTCAACGTTCTCTCGCTGGAAATTAGCAAAACATTTCATGGCTCACTTTACTAAAACCCATTTTTACTTGAAGTTTTCGTTATATTTCTTAATTACCTGCTTAAACGGTGCTTGAGACGTGTTAATCTTTTTCACAGCATTTGGGTACAGACGATTAATTAACCTGAAATATTAACGTATTTACATAATTTTCCAAGATCTCATAAAAGTGTAATTAGACATAGTATTAATTTCCTTACTCGCATAAAACGACTCCATCTCTGAGCACAGTGGCAAAGTCAAGTTGATCCTTAATTCCATTATCACTATTTGGAATGTCAAGCTTCCTCGCGAGCACTGCTTCTACCCAGTACACCGCCTCTCTCGCCCGTTCCAAACTAAACTTTGCTTGTGCCTGTATAAAGAGAACAATGCTAACAATGAAACTACCATATTTCACACACACGCTTGAAAAACACATTCCGGTTCCTTTTCATTGTTCACCTAATTGCTTAGATACACGTGCTCGCATTTCTTACCTTCATTTGGCACTCGCGACTAAGACCATACGAGGGTCCGTGGAAAGCCATCCTTTTGGTGTCCAGGTTTGCTTCTTTTAAAGTATAAATCCTTCCTTTAAAAATTATTCAGAGTGTCTTCCTGTAAGAAACAGAAACCTTTTAAGAACAAGTTATATTTAATTGGAACAATCCTTATAAATTTCCAAATTTTCCACTTGTCCAAAGCACTTTTAATTCCCAGAGAATACTTCACATGAGCACAACTCTGCTCGTTCACTACCTCACAGAAACTATTACCTAATTTGACCCTCACACGAAACCATCTCGTAGCCACAATTACTGCCGCAGTTGGTTAAGGTGGTAGGAATTATTACTAAAGTGAATTTCAGAATGGTTACCTACGTGCTCATTTCTTTTTTATTTAATCACAATCAACCCTATATCATTTTTTTGATGCTCCAAAAGTTGGAATTTGCGGCTTTTTCTTCGTAGACAATGTAAGCGTTACACGGGAAGTATGACTGTAGACTGAAACCTCTTCAGTTTCAGTATACTTGGCGTTGTGCTAGATAATCTAGAATGAAAACCATATCGAACGAAACCCCAAATAAATCAAGCAACATATTATTTTTTCAGATGGAAAATATTGTAACGAGGATGTATGATGATGATGCAATAGTCAATTATGGCCACAACAGTTGTTACTACCATAAATGTACAAATGCAAAACGTGCAAGTGGCAGCGTATCTTCTTGGACACTCTAGAAACACAGGCTAGACTCTAAACGTTTAGGGCACATCGAGACATTCCCTAAAAAAACTGATACAGTAAGCGAATTTACCCCAATCCCAAAGAGCTAAACTCTTCTAATCACGCTGCATTTACTATGTCCATAATGAACTCATATTTTTTAGAAGAAACATTCACGTAAAAATTAAACTGATTTTATCTTGTTTTCACCAAAACTATCCTAAAGATAAGCCTTTTGAGAAATAATTACAGATATGTTGAGCGCTGATATCATCATTATTACCCAGCCAGAAACAAATTTGTTGAATGGAAGGAATACTTGGTGGAAAAAATCCACTTATGTAATTTTGCGCCTCCGAGGGTAATAAAGAATTACCTAAAGTGCTTAGAGATCAGATCGTCCTTATCTTTTCGCCTCCTCAAAGCATACCTTTCATTTTTCCAAAGTTGAACAGGGATTAACAAACGATCCCAAATTAAAACATGTAGACAGATATTACACATATTGGTTTGATATTTAAAGAAAGTGGACAAAACATTAGGATCCTTTTGTGTTATATTGGAGCTCTACATGCAAAACGTCAAGTTAACTTTTTACAGTCACTTCATCTCATCATGCTTTCGATTACATTTAAAACTTACTTCTTTTCCCTTTCTAGAGTACCAGAGCAAAGACAAAACTTTGGGCAATATATTACAAAATGGGAATTCTCTTGTTGGGTGTCTCGTCGCCTAAAAAGAGGTGATGTGAGAGCTTAAGAGGAGACGTATAAGGCGTTTATGATCGTTGCAAGGTTATTAAGTATTATTACTACAAAAAAAAATATTATTCCATCTCCTCTCGCAAAAAAGTAATAAAGGGGAAATGTATGGATTATTATGTTTTTTTGCAGATGAGGGACATTTTCTCAAACTTGCGGTGGTGTTCATATCTCGATTAAGTTGAGCATTTGATGCATATGCAAAACCTTGGCTGAATTTCTGATTCATTATTATTATTATGCCACAGGAAACTGTTACTACTTTTATGACAGGATTAAACTGGGTTTTTGAGAAGGACAAATGTGTGTTTCAGCATAACACCATCTAATTCACTAACGAGCTTTATGCATAAACAAACTTTAGTGAATGGAGGGAGTAGATGAATTATAGTGTCTGAACGTGTGCATGCGTAGGCCCAAAAGAAGGAATCTTTTTTTGACTACACGAAAAAACAATTTATTGATGTTACTATTGTGTCAATGGATTTGAATAATGAGCTGTAGGACGAAGATGGTGTCACTGTCTCACCCTTTATAGAGTAGCCTGTAACGAACTTTTCAATTTATTTCTTCCCAATACGGTATTAAATTATTATGCATTACTCATATGAAACTTCGATTAAAAAAATATGTGGCCTACCAGTGTCTGATAAGCTTAGGTGGTTTTTTCTTCCACAGCACGAAGGAAAGGCGGACATGAATAGCCTAATATTTTTTCCTGAGACTGACAAATGTACCTCCATTAAATTACTGGCAATTCTGATAAAAGCATTTAAGGAGGTAATATGAGAATGCTAAAAGTAGGGAATTATCAGAGATCAGTGTTAGTCTAGGGTGCTTACTCGCTTCTCAAGAGAGATGTAAAATGTCAAGTAGGTTTACCTCTTTGAAGACTCGGTGAGTGAGAGCTTACGAAAATCGTCTTTCCCACTCGTCCAACTTCCAGTAAATCTATTGAATAACAGAACGTCCACAGAAAAACCTTTAAACTGACTTACTGACTTGAAACGTTTAATTTTGGCAAATTTTTGCACTCTTATACAGTACCAAAGCACATTAGCTTCAAAAGCAATTATACTAAATCACCTACTATTTAAGCATGAACTTTGCTCACAATGAAGTTACTCTTTTGGCACAAAACCCTCGTAAAAGTTTTGATTAGTTTTGGAATCGGGATGGTGTTTGCTGAAATCACATCACGTACTCTCCACTTACTCCACCCTTTAGGATGTACGCGATTATTACAATTCCTTTTAAGAGAAGACGCGATACATGTAAATAATGTGATTGTAGAGTCTGCTTATGAATCGGAGTGTATAATTAGGTCGAAAATTGGGAAAATCTTAAAAATGACTGTAAAAACGTTTCTAGATGATGATGATGATATGGTGACGACTGAAGATTCAAACTCCACGGATGATGATTTTCGTTGGTGAGGGACGAGCCGATAACACTGGAAGAATTTAACTGTGCTTGAGATCACAGAGCTAGACAGATATGCAGTCTTAGAGTAAGAACAGAGAAGTTTAACAAGTGTACGTGCATTTTTTTTAGATATTATGTTGTTTACCATTAGAATGCATTAAAACATTAGTATTGTGGTTGTAGCACTAGAAGTAAAAAACGAAACACTATAGCTTACCTGGGCACATTTGACAGGTGCGGGGACGAGCTTCTTTCTTCATATAGTTTCTAGCCATATAAGACTCGCTTCATGCAAAAAAAAATTCTTCATTTTATCTTGACTCTCACGTTTTGATACCGAATGTAATATCTTATGCCTCTTTTTACCCCAGAGATAGAAACACGTCGGAAAAATCAAAGAAATTACCATAAATCAAAGAGTTACTGACTAATTCGCGAAATCGCTCACCCTTTCACTTTCTATTTGTAATTAACTAAAACTAATCTGTCAAAGTGTTAATAAATTGTGTAAACTTCTTCGTGTCGAAATAACACTTACGCACTGT
>JAANSQ010001176.1:0-16387 GCA_036850885.1 Lepidocyrtinus dapeste
ATGAAACTATTGTCAGACTGACGATTCGTTGTGGGAGTCGACCTGTCAACAATTAGAAATGCAATTTTCTTCTACTTCATGCTTATTTTAATATTCAGGTTTAAGCAGTTCAAACGAACTAATTATTGTTCCCCAATTAAAACGTTTTTTCCTGGTTCCTTATATACCCTTTGTTATTAAAATAATAACTGAGATAATGCATAAATGACAAACAGGAAATTTTTTTAAAAAATTTGTTTCAACATCAAACATCTTTCCATTGCTATCCATCATCTGAGCGTATCATATTTTTAGTGCTTCATTTCCTCAAAGTGATTCTGACTTCTCACGAAATGACCCGGTCTATGATGAAATTACCATGCATTTTTAAATGCGAAAACGTTCAGCGCAATTGGAACATGAAAAGACCAGAAAAGACCAAATACGGCAAATATGCGAGCATGAAATAAATAAAAAGGTTTGCTTAGTATCCATGTTGTTGATTTCATTATCCAATTCAATTGAGTTAATACGGTGACACGAAAAATTACAACCTTGAATTGAATGGTAAAATAAACGATGATGATGATGATATGACGACGACGATGATGCTCCTTCAAAATCAAACGTAGTGAGAGTGACTATTATTTAGCTTGGCCTGTTTAGCTTATTGCTTGGCTCACTCGTCACTCAAAAATTACAATCTCCGTCATAACTGAATCGAGCCCTATCATCATCTTCACTTATGCTTTGCAATTATTATTGTACTTCGAAAACAGATTTTTTGTCACGGACATTTCAGCAAAGAACACATAAATGATACGTGGGCCAGTGATGAGCTAGAGATATCAATTGTAATTTTGTTGTTTTCTATTTTTCCATCATTCCCTATCATGAAAGAATAAAACTTATCATATCATGTTATGACTTTTACTAGCAAAATGAGTAGATAAATATTTCATGTGACTGTTCTGACTTCACTGGAGCCCGAATCCAACATACTTTTTTCACTATGTAGACTAACTGGACTGACCCTTTCAGCCCGAGCCATTCTTTCTTCAGCGTCACATGTCTCATTATCGGATTTTCTGAACAATGAATATAATGAAGTGCTCATCACGAGGCTTCCTAAGTAGTCATTAGTAATTATCATAATTTACGCGACACATGGTATAAAATATAAATGTGGTTCTATGAAAAAATGGGTTCGGTATTTAGAATCGAACCTAATCTTTATTGAATTTGGAAGATTAGTTCTTGACTTAACCAAACAATAGGGAGATATTGGGATACTGGTGTGGCGCATGACTAGATGATTAGCAAAAGAAACTTTTCTATGTAAGGCTATACTAAGCATCATGTGAACATAGTCGTCCTTATCAATAAAAGCCATAAAACAGCAAATGAATTGGCTCTTCTGTGAGAAAGGAATTTCCTTTTAAGTTAAACTGGATGCATATATTTCCATCGAGAAAACAGATCTATGTTTCAAAGTTTTAGTCTCCGCAATTAAATCTGGGTTGCGTGCTCGGCGTGTGTGTTTCCCCAAAACTAGGTAATTTCGGAGTAGTACGCAATTCTTTAAATTTTAAAGAGGTTATATGTCGAGGTTAAAGTTGAATGGAAAAGATGAGAAAATGCTAACAAAAGAACGGAATATGGATAGACAAACTGGGCTTTTTAAGTCAAAAGTAAGTATCAGAATTTCATTGTTCATCCAAGCATAAAAACTTCCCGAGAGAAGACAAACCATGATAATATTATGTAGGGGACTGAACTACACAATACAAATTATTCGAAGGATGTGCTGATTACGCTGAGATTTTAGTATACAAAAAAATAATCAACGCGGCCATCATATCCTACCCACAGCATGGTGTCCATGCTTCTTTTTACCTGATTCCTAGGAAGCACTTCTGCTTCGATAATACTTTAACTCAAACAAATTCAGTTTCTTTTTAGTTTCCACAAGAAAGAAATATGAAAAGAATGAGAAAAACGATTTAAAAATTACATACATCGGAGTAACGAATTGTCTAGCATTTTTTGAGCCTCCTGGTTTTATTAGAGTATGAGTTGCGTTGCAACTTGCAAGGTGCGGATGATGGATGAGTAAAAAAAAGGAAATTCAGATGAAGCAAAGCTTCTTTTTATCCTGAGAAAAATCACATTGCGCAAGAAACAAAGTGTGTAGGCATTAGAGCACGCTATAGAATGCTTACATTTGTACATGGATATGTGTAAATGTATATTATGCACAAATGCCACAACCAGCAGATCTTATCATATCGACATCACTTAACTTGAAGTTCAGTTGGGTAATACCAAATACAAAGATACAAAAGGTGTGTGACGTGTCACAATCTTCAATCAAAATAAAATCTAACAAAAAGGTCAAATCTTCATCTTCATAAACAAATCTAGATTCTAAATTCAATAGAAGTATTACATATGCATATGAATTCAAATTTAAAATTCTCAGCAAAGAAGAAACCGGAAGACTCATGTATTTGCGCATGTAAGTACCTACTAGTAAAAGCATTGATGATATTATGATGTAAAATCAATAGGACACTTACTGAATCGTGTATGACTGGAAATTGGCAACAGCGTCATTTCGAGAGTTATCCTTCCTCAGAACAAAATACCAAATGGCCCCAACTCCTAGAATGCTCAAGAGTATTACGTCACTGAGGCCAAACGCGATACCAAAGATTTCAACAAACGCCTCAACAGGGGCCTCCGTAGTTGTAGCGTCACTCTCCTTTGCGTCTCCCATTTTCAAGGATTAAAAACCAAAGGGGAGCCGAGTCAAATGATGTTGTTCCGTAATACAGGAGAGACCTAGAAAGTATTTAAAAACTTCAATTAAACCAAATAAATCTAAAATTGGGTTTTCCCCATCAACTAGATCTAACATGTAATTCCGTTTCTTGAAATTAACAACGAGAACTGATCATTGGGCTGTTGTGCACACGTGGCATTACTTGGAAAACTGTAGGGATTAAGGTAAACGAAGTACTTTCTCACGATTATTCTTTGCTGAATCAACAAGTCGTCGTCATTCATTCACCCTTCCTAATGATTCTACTCTCCGATAATATAATACATCTACTACGTAATTTTGCTAAATATTTATGCGCTGACTAGTCGCAGTCCAAATATGAATAAAATAATTTTACTAAATTTTATCCTCATGTCCAAAAAAATCTTGTCATCTTTTAAAAATATTCATACCCAAGAAAAAATTGTCTACAGTATAAACTCATTCACTCTTCTTTTATTACTATAACATAGTCTGGTTCGGCTTTGACTCGAAATGGAATAAATAAAAAATAATAATGTTGGACATGGTTAAGAGACGCTTTTAACTGCGCTACGCTGAAGTAAATACACGCTGTAAGTCAAGTCCAGTGAGCAGTCTGCACAAATCATCATCACGTCAAGACCAGCTTGAAATAGGCCATAATAACAGAAATACAAAACTACAACGAACACTCAACAGAAATGATAGACCTTGACGCAAAAAACTAAATGTACAAATAAATCCATTCGAGTTAACATTGTTTATCTGTACAGCCTGGAAATGTAACAAAAAATGGAAACATAAATGTAATGGCATGTTATGTGCAAACAATAGTGGTTTTGCCTAAATCCAATGTCCACACTATGTCCAGGCTACAAGTCAAGTCAGGATTACACAACTTCATCCTACAAACCTTTTTTCCTTATTCCTCGAAATTCATTTTAAAAAGTGTAATTATTAGAATTAAATAATTTCAATTTAAATATATTTTTTTTCACCTCCTCCTGAACCAATGTTCCCAACAGTGCACCAGAACGTTGTCGAATTCTTTTAACTAAATTACTGGAGAGGAATTGAGTATCAGGATGAACGATGAACCACTTATTTTGAAAATACTTTAGACTAATTGCAAGCACAGCTCACGTTTTAAAAAATAAAACTAAAAACACGTTCCACGTTCACGTTCTTCCTAGTGCTCCGCTACTACTAGACTACCATCGGAGGTAAAGAGACTTCTCCCAAACTTGAATTCTTATCCTCTCATCCTACAACACTCACTAGTATACTTGTATAGTTTTTTTTATGAAAAATGTTCAGGCGTATTACATACGCAGGAAAAGCAACACTATTTAATGTTAAAGCAGCTGCTTTGATGTTTGCTCCTGCTGATTTACTGATGTTTGAGTTCTCCAGTATGTGAAAATGTATTTCCCCACTGATAGCCAAAGAGCATCTTCTGTAGTGTTTGCACGTTTGCAAAAAATCGCTTAAATGCTTTGAGCTTGTTTGAAATTGAAATCAAATCCGAGAGTCCACGCCACTGCGATGATGTACGTCATGTACTTATGAATCCAGCAGCCGCATCAAACAGTCCCATAGGACCAAAGTAGACGAATTGATTTTTTTGTGTATCTTGCGCTTGACCAAATACCCTAAAATGATGAATGCAGTGTCAATAACTGAAATCTAGAAGTTTCTTTGGGAATATCATTCACCTTTTTCATTTGAAACTATTGTTCACCTTAAAATCTAGATTAAATTTTAGGAATCAATGCGAAAACGTATAAAGGTTAAAAACCCTACTCTGGAAATTGAAAAAATTGACTGAATAAATGAATACTTATTTAATTTGAAGATACTTTCTTTTTTATGGAAACTCCTTCCAAGTAAACAAGTCAGAGGAACCAGGCGAATAAGTGTGTACGTTGCAACTGGAGAAGCTCAACTAGAATACTGAAAGCTAATCGTTAAAATCAACGTTATGTATAGTACAAAGTACGTTTAGGTTTACATTTTTATGATTTAGATTTGTCTAGGTGTTGTGCAATATGAATGATAGTGTGAAGAGTGAAGACATAGTGGAAATTCAAGATTTCAAGTGTAGGTTTCCCAACAACCTAACTAACACTTTTTTCTTAAGAAATGACAGAAGTGCCGCTGATTAGGAGAATAGCAAAGTAAGCAGCTTGGACGACGGGAAGCTCTCCTTCTGTCCATTTTTGCTTAGGCAGTTTTATCCTTGGACCATCACTAGTATTGTTGTTTGTGCACAGGTACCCCTCTCGCTTGATCAACTCCATACACGAATGCGGTTGAACTTGATAGTCTTAATTATATTCTAGAATAATGTATGCGGTATGATATAATGCTAGATATGATTTGGATCCAACGTGCATCTCTCTATCTTTCCTTGTATTCCTTTCTACCTGTGATTTGACTTCTTAACAAACACGAACTATGAATTTATAACTGGCTTACCTTTGAGCTTTGACTGACTTCAGGACGCCACGCAACGCTTTCTTCAATACGAGAGCACAAACCATTGAGAATTGAGAAGAAGTTACTTATCAACATTGACTTCTTTTTACTGAACTATGCGCATTTACAATTTAAATGACCATGAGTAAGTAAAATGGCAAATGGGCATCCAGACGAAGAAAAAAAAACTTTCCATGTATAGCCCAAACCAATCCATCCGTAGAGTAGTGGAATTGAATTAATCCCTTTTATTTTTTAGAATCAAAGCCGCTCTTTCTTGCGCGAAATGTTTATGTTTATATTGCGTGCGCCAGTTAGTCGCCAACATGGTGAAGCACTATATATTCCATTCCCTAGTTTCTTGACAAAAAAGGATTTGCAGTTTGGAGTTGCGTCTTACACTGTATTATATTTTCTCATGAAAATGCTGATGAATCTGCTGGTGTAACTGTGTGAGCATATTTAAGAGCTACATCACATCCAAACTCCTTAATCACCTTTGAAGCAGCGAAAAATCACAAGCTCAAGACTCAAAAGAGAGATCAAGGACTTGTTTTTACCAACAACGGTCATTATTATTGTGTGATGGGTATGTTCTCATGGTCTCCTTTTTTCTGGCTGGGCTCGTTTGTACTCTTAATGGATTGCAAGCAAATTAAGTAGGTACATTCTTACGAAAAATAGGCAATTAATGTGCATATTTTTGTTGGCTAAAGCTAAACAAAATTATAAGAAGGGATTTGTGATTGTGGATTACATTCCTAACCCGCACGACGTTAAGTTAAGGTACTACTTCGTATACGCTTTATATCTTCTATAGCAGAGGAGCTCACGTTGGTCGGAAGTTGTCAGGTAATATGAATTTTTTATGGAGAGTCCAGAGAAGTTCACCAGCTCCGCCGCAGAATATATTTGATGAAGTTGATATGAGGTCAGGAGAGGAAAAGGAGGAAAAAAACTTATTGAGCAAACGTTTGCTCTTCGTCTACAACCTTCATCATAGATTTACTTTACAAACTGCGATTTTGTAATGAAATCGAGCATATTTGCATCACTTATAAAGATACTGAGAAAAACTTGGGTCAGACTCCATACTATTTAAATGCAGTGCTTTAAAGACAAAAAAGAGTTTCCACCTTACCTTACGCAAGAATCATCGTAAAGTTTAGTCTATTCGATTTTTTCACTTGATTTAAGAAATGAAGCCATGAGTCATCTTGTTGTGTATGTATTCTTCTTGGCTCTTCCGTATTCCTGCAACATTCGCACAGAGTTGTCAAGAGACAAAAAGAAATTTTATGTAAGATACCTTCCTACTTACTTGCTTGAAAAAAATTATTTACGAAAAATACATGCTAATTTTAATATTAAATCAAGCGCTGCAAGAATTTTGAAACAGGATCTGCTTCAAATTAAATGCGATTTCAAAAATATACCCTAAACGTTGAAGTATTTTCTGCATCTTCCCTCCATGACGTATGTGCTGTCACGTGCCCTCCAATTTATTTCCAAGTAGGATTTTATACATTCTCTTTCCGATGTCATAAGTCTAGCTTAAAGTGAATGTTAAGGTTAAGTACCAAGATTTGATCTGTTATAAATTAAAGAATCACATTTCCTCTCACTATTCCGCCAGTTAATAAATTTCGAAGATTAGATTCCACTTCCCTTCCAGCCTAAAACTGTGTAATATGTATGGATCACGACAGGGCAGGTAATGTAAACAACGGTATTTTATTATACAACACTGGGAGTACCTGAATATCGTTTCTATAAATTCATAATTAACTATTCGTCCCCTCCTAACTACAGCAGACTTCTTTAATTATTTACGCACTTGCATGCTTGTCATTGTCATCACTCACGCATCTTGACTATCTGGACTTACGATACGTTCGTTAATTTTACTGACGACATCCAAGATAAAAAGTATTTTAATTATCGTTGTGAGGAGCATCACATGGTATTAGCTATTGTCATTTTAGCAGGAGCTAAACATCTTCAAAATTTATTATGCGTGTGGAGAATTACGTACATGCGTGCAATAAACATTCTGCGGAAGATAAAAAAGCAGGATGATGGGAATAAAGGTAGTCCTAGTTCAATGACATTCCTGCAAAGATAACGAATGACCATGACTTTGTAATAAGGCTGTAGTTTCCCGTTCGTTCCACGAAATACACTTCAGTTTTCAATTCCATGAAGACTTCCATGGATTACAAGAACAATGTTGCAGTTTATCAAAAATAACCGCTGTTGTTCAACTTTAAAGGAAAAATTGCATTCCTTGTAGCAAAAGCAAATCATTCTTCGCAATGCCAAACCAATCAAGTTGTTTGCAAAATTGATCCACATAAAGATGAGAAAAGGTCGAATAAATATCATATCTAAACCACCCGCTTATCCTATATCATTTTCATTTTATTTGAGGAAGTAAAATATTTTGTAAAGTAATAACTGTTTGGTTCCCACTAAACTAATTGTAAGTAACGTAGAGCATGGTTGTATCAAGTATAAAACCAGAGAACTTGAATTTCAGTGCGGTTGTAAATTGTTACGTTCTCCAAACTAACCATCTTAAACTGGATTTACGTTGTATGTATGTGCATGGCGCACCATAGGTTCAGAAATAATGAACGCTGAGACGAAGCACATACAAGGGTAATTTGATAATGACGCAGAGTACTGTAAAAAGGCTATTTAAGAATGATGGGAACAACCACGGTATCTTTTAATTTAATGGGTGTGTTTGAAATTTTAGATCCTTTTTCATACAAATAAATAGCAAATGTCCATTAAATTTTATTAAGCTAAATCAGCAAATTCAAATTTACAAATAAAATTCAACAGCAATTTAAGTATAAAAACTTATAATGTATTTGCGCTGCGTTTAATAAATAATTTGCATCCTCATTTATTCAATTTTAGAGCAATATTAAACATACAAGGGTAATTTGATAATGACGCAGAGTACTGTAAAAAGGCGATTTCAGAATGATGGGAACAACCACGTTATCTTTTAAATTAGTAGGTGTGTTTGAAATTTTAGATCCTTTTTCATACAAATAAATAGCAAATGTCCATTAAGTTTTATTAAGGTAAATCAGCAAATTCAAATTTACAAATAAAATTCACAGTATAAAAACTTATGATGCATTTGCGTTGCGTTTAATAAATAATTTGCATCCTCATTTATTCAATTTTAGAGCAATATTAATACTTTTGCAAACTAGGACAACGCATGCGCGCATGCGCTGCAGGTAGGTACTTGTACTCGTCTGAATGGAAGATGTTTTGTGTTAAATAACTAAAACTGCTGATTTTGCTATAAATTAATTATAGAATGGAAATGGAGTGGCTTCTCATAAAATATACCGACCGCAATAGAATGCTCATGCACAGTCTGAATATTGCAAAGTTATTGGTTGGGATAAACCCGATTGTGATTAGATATTGCAATATAAAAATTCCACTGCTTCCAGTCAGCACAAACTAATACTAATTTTTGATTAAATGGCATAATATGGATCGCGTACTATTTCTGGAATGGGTAGTGATAGTAATGGAGACGATCGCTGCGTAAAACTCTTCATCAACTTCAAGGTTAAGAGCTTCGCAAAAAAATGCCTTTATCAGTCAATGACAAATGTCATTGTACTTGAAACTTAAGCCATGATCTACTTGAGAGTAATGATTTCGCTTTTAATGTTCCATGTCAGGCTTCTTTCAGACTTTTCACTTTCGATTAGCTCTAACGCAACTAAAAATAAGACTTATGTTAAGTTATGAGAAAACATTACGCGACTCCAAATAAGATTTTTATTTAGCCTTCTTTCCACCAGAAAAAAACTTGTGAATGTTTTCCAAATTTAAAAATTAAATTGGTAAACTGAAATTTTTATAAAGTTTATGAATACAGTCTGATTAAATAACCTGAACTAGTAATCAGTAAATGATTAAAGTTTTTAGGTCATGAATGGAAAGTAGTTTATACTATACAGTAATTTTGCAATTGCAAAGAAGATAATTCCCTTTTTATCATGGCACATTATGAAAAAAATCTCAGTTTCAGTTTCAGTGAGAGATGCGAGGTCTACCACATCCAAAGAGAATGCAGATGGAACATTTTTTCGGCATGCAATGAGAAGTGCACAGTAATGGCAATGACTGTGGATGGTTCCATTAGTTCCATAACTTCCATACCATTTGGCTATACTACATAATTATCCCCAATGATCAGAGCCACTCAAGAGATTTTTTTATACGTCAAGGTCAACCTGAAATGATCAAACTGGGTATGTCACTCAAGCAATTCACTTTTCCTTCTAATAAGACACCACAAAAGCTTGTTGAGCAGTGAAACCCTCTGCAATTAATAATGACCTTAACTACGACGAGTAAGAATGAAACAACCGTGTACACATATTTTTTTACGGCAGACAAGTCGTTTTTAAAGTTCTTAATATTACGAAAAATATTAAAATAAGGAGAGAGATTGTCCAACCGAGTTTCTGTATGTAACGGAGTGCGGTTTTATGATCAATTCATGATTCACAAGCAAGGAGAGAACAAAAAACTCGTTGGATTTTAGACATCTGCCCCAAATATTGCGAAACGGTAAGATTGTTGTGAAGCATGGAATGTATGAATAATGATGCTACCCATTCAACCAACTATTTTAGAAGTCTAAGTTTGCGATGACTCATTTAGTTTTTTAAATGCTGCATTGAATTTTCACCCATTCTTATAAAGCATTTCACTACATTCCAACATTGCTACAGATACCTTTCTGGAAAATCTGGCAGGGTTAAAGTCCTTTTGGTGTCAAATAGTTCAATTCTAGCATTAAATTAGTACGAAACGAAAAGCCCTGAATAAATTGCAGTTTGAACCTTGATAATGATAAGACTCTTATCATAAGAGTAGAGAAGTTGGCTATTCGTTCATGTGTAACTTTCCTTTCATTTCGTTATCAATGCCCCAATATCCCGGTTTTTAAGCGTTCTCCAGCCAACTTGCGAATTGCTAAGTATTTAAATTTGCATCATGCTCATAAAGGCTGGTTTTAATTTGAATGAATTTTACAAACAACAAGTGAGAAGTGGATTTCGTAAAAATAACTAATGTAACATGCTTGATTTGGTCATTCAAATGAATTACGTAATGCTGAATGGGTACAAACTTGTTATGTGTTTTTGCCTACTTGGCCGTGACCATGGTAAAGTCTTCGACTTTGTACTCTTTTCGAACAATGTAATAGAATGTATTCCTCTGAATTTGCTCTTTCCCAGCGTTAGTGTAAGAAGGAAAAATTCGTAACATTAATGGCCAAGCTATATAGTGAAATATGTAAACAAGCGCAGCACGTCTACAGTACCAGGTTCCATTCAGACGGTCCGCTCGGTTTTTTTGTCAAACGAAAACGAGAAATGTACGCACGGTCCATCATTTCATTATCATTTGAGTAATTTACACGCTCTGTCCGAATGATTTGTCCAAGGCTGCATTTGCAGAGTTGGCATAATTTAAACTGGACACTGTACGCAAAGTTTAAGTACGCCTTGGTGTTTGAATATACTAGGAATAGTGTAACAAATGATGAACCACGTCATTAGTATCACATTCACTTAGTTTAATATGTACAATATTCGCCAAGGTTTTGTCGACTACGCAATGGTTTAAATAAATTTTATAGCCTTTGTTAAGAAGTCATGTCTGCCATATACTTGTTAAATGGGTTTTCAAAGTTAGGATTGAATTTTTCCTGGTCAGAATTCAAATTCTGGATCACTTTGCTGGATCTCACAGGTAATTATAGGGAATATTAAGCTAATGTGTATTTGCATAATATCTTAAATGAAATCGATGTTGATATGCAAATACTGTCCAGAAAACAACTTTTTGAAGCAAAAAAAAAATTCAAATGCTTAGTAATGCAGATAAACAGAACGCCACGAATGGTGGGAAGTGAGCAACGTAGTAGAATTTCTAAAAGGAAATGAAATGCAAATAAATAGTAAATTATTCAAATTATTTTTAATTTCACATTTACGCTCCTACCTCCTATAGCTTGTACCCTCCTGGTAGTTTATAAAGGATGAATTTATAGTTTATAAGTTTATAGTGCGATGGTGGTATTAGAGGTGACTATTTATTTTTGAAATTTATCGACGTAAAATTAAAATTATTGCTTGGCTATATAAACCCAGTTTTGAGGAAACGTTTCATCATTCAGTTCTGAAGAGCGAGACCCCTCTGGTCAAAAAAAGATTGATGGAAACTTTTACATAAAATTTTTTTAATGGTTTTTGAGAAGGAATAAGGAAGGTAGGACGTCATAATATTATTCAGAGCTATCAGCACTTGTCAAGTTTTGAAAATTCAACCATGGCTGAAGGAGGTCTACTACCCTTAGTTGACAAATCTGCCAATGTGGAAGAGCCGAATGATTTTCCTCTGCCTCTTCCAGGATTTGAATTCTGTCCATATGACAAGCACCATGTTGTGCGGTAAGTGAAGTGAAATTATCTTTTGTTCGATTAATTAAAAAATTTGAACTCCTGATTGTTTTTTTTTCTTAATTTTCTAATATAATTTTTAAAATCTTCTTCCATTAGACTTGCTAGATTGGAAAGCCATCTAACGAAATGCCGGGAAGCGTATAAGCAAAAGAAGGCTAACAGCGCTGACATCATCATGCATGTGTCCTGCAAGTGGAACCCTTCTCATCAAATTATTTCACCAGAACTGCTTTTCCACGAAAAATGCTGTCCGGACCAGGCCAAGATCAAAGAAGCCGAAAATACTAAGCGATGGCATAGGGCGGAAAACTTTACTGGAAAATTTGAAGAGTTTGAATGGCATGACACTAAAGATCCTCGGAACACGGACGGCTTATTTTTTGATACATTCATTGGGACTGAAGGCTATGGAACTCCAATACCATTTTCGGAGATTAGGGCAGGTGCTCACTATGAACCTTCAAACTATCCTCGTCCACTGCCTTCAGCGAGTTCATCAGAATCTACTTCGGGATCCAGCTCAGCTTCTAGTAGAGCATCTACAATTTCCAGCTCAGCGTCCAGTATTGATACTGAAGAGGCTGAAGTTGATAGCGATGAGGAATACTGGAATCAGGATACCAATCACCCCTCCTTTGATTATTTGAAGAACGCACAAAATCCCACAAAGCCAATTTTGAAGTAAGTTTTATCTTAAAATGCCTCGTGTTCAGTATTATTCGCTAATGGATGTACTAATTATTTACATGTTTCATGATTTATCTAAGGTATCCGCCTGGATTGACCAAAGCTCAGCGCCGTAAGTTTGTCCAGTGGAATACTCAATGGAGGGAGAATATAATCGCAAACAAACCTGAGCCAGCTCCAGTGCAAGTTCCTGCCTTCCCACCTGCACCAAACTGCCGCTTGATGACCAGACCCCATCAACATCAAGAAGAACCTGGTGAACATTATATCTCATTCAGTTCCGCCTCATCTGTTTCCTCCAAAGCACCGGATAGGCGACCTGATCTATACAATGCAAGGTTGGATCGTATGGGCGCCTATAGAGAGAGCCGTTCAGATGGCAGTTCCACAATCTCAAATTACAATTCTGAAATTAGCACTTCTTCAGCAAGTAGCACTGCTCCAGAGGAAGATGAAGACACCGATTTCTAATCACCATTTCTAGTCTTGAATGAAGCTTATTCATGAAAGTAATTTCTAAATTTATATGAATTTTTAGCCAGATTCAGAATTGTAGCGTTAAATTGATGACAACTTTTAGAATGTACTGTAAGAAAGCCTCCCAGCTTATCTACTGGATATCCCTATTTTTAGCGTATAGTTAGATTTTAAACCTAATCGTGAACTCATCATTAGAAATTTTAAGAATATCGATGGATTTTATACAACTCTCGATTTTGAATTAGTCAACATGTTGTTTTTATTTTGTTTTGTTCTGTGAATTATTTAAGTACCTAGTTTAACGTGATATGACGTATGTTTCGAGCTTTGTCCTTAGCTGCTCCAATTAATTTTCTACAAGGCTAACTATAAATGAATGGGATTCTTCGCTATGATGCATTTACTATATGAATTATAGATCCTCGAATACTGTATCTCTCCAATCCTGACAAAGCCTAAAAGGAATCTGAAATAAAAAATGTTCATTGTTATTATTACGGGTACAATATAAACATACATTAAATCCTAATATTTGAAACGTTGCACATTTTCATACCATTAGAATTGGTCTGAGTTGGCATTCCATAGACCTTGAAATGCATTCTTTAACTATGAAATAACATCTTGGAGCAAGAATGTCTCTTTTATATGCTGAATAATTCGAAGCATGTAGTTAATCATGATAATATTGATTTAGCTCAGCTTGTGTGATTACTCTGTTAGTCTTTTATGAAATTAGTCTTTATCTCGAAGAGCTATTTTACAGGTGCTCCGTTATTGCTTTTGAGAAAAAATAGCTTTAGATTTTAAGATTTCGTAGTTAGAAAATGAAGGTGAAATTTAAGATAAATGTTTTAGCGATAGCGCAGACGTTTTTCCTTGTCTTCAGGATTGGGGCAGGTAGGTAAAATTAAATCAAATTGAATCATTGTTTTATTCACTCCGCTACTACTGCATGTGTTTCGAATTATAAACACTTTGTCTTTAAGGATACTTCCTTGAAGGATCCTCTCAATATGGTTGGCGATTTACTCCTACGGTGTTTAGACCACCAATGCAAATAGGGGAGCATGGAGGCGTAAGTTTGCCTTACAGGTCAGGTCGAGAAGTGACGGATGGAAGTCCAGAAGATACTTACAGTCCTTCTGTGAGCCACGGGAGGAAGAGAGACGCCAACTACTGGAGCAGTTTTTACAGCTCGAACCAATACAAATGCGATTTTACTTGTGAAGATGGAACATGTCTTATGAGTGATCAGCGCTGTGACGGGTGATTACTTTAGTAATTCCTAAAAATTTTATTCGTAATTTTTAATCATGAAATATTTTAAGACTAGTTTGTTTAATTTCATTTAGTTATGCTCAGTGTTGGGATGGAACAGATGAGAAAGGGTGTTTGTGTAAAGACCTCATTAGCCAAGATAGAGTATGCGACGGGACAGGGGACTGCCCAGATGGACTAGATGAATATAATTGTGTCTACGGTAATTAGAATTTTCTTAGAAGTAAGTATTGTTTGTTCGAACTCGATGGCGATTTGGGGGTCTTTGGTTTCGGTTTTAGGCTGTCAAGCAAACGAGTTTACTTGTGACGTGAAAAACACGGGCTCCAAAGTGAAGTGCATCCCAATGTCTAAAAGATGTGACGCCACTGCGGACTGCCCGCTGAGAAATGATGAACATGACTGTTACAGAATGGTTGATTTGCATGAAGACGGTTATCAAAGCAGGGGCTATCGTTCCCAAGGAGCTCCAAAGTGAAGTGCATCCCAATGTCTAAAAGATGTGACGCCACTGCCGATTGCCCGCTGAAAAATGATGAACATGACTGTTACAGAATGGTTGATTTACATGAAGACGGTTATCAAAGCAGGGGCTATCGTTCCCAAGGTATCCTGCAGAAGAGAGTAGGCAACTATTGGCACACCGTTTGTAAAACTGGAGGAACCAATCAGCATATCCAAGGTTATGCGGAGAAGGCTTGCCAACACACTAGTGGATACACTTACGGGTATTTTAATCGCTTCATGAATCAGCATCTTTTATATAGAGTACTCATGTCAGCAAAAATTTTGTTTACAAAGCCCGATTGGAATTACAACTGTATCGTTGAGCCAAATTAAACAGAAAATGACTCAACAGCAAGCCAGGGAGTTGAAGTACGTCAAAATGGCAGAGGTCGAGGCGGAGTTTGCTGTCCTTGGCGCGTGTGCGACTGACTATGCATACAAAATAGAATGCCCTTCTCCACAATGCGGAGGTTTAGGAAATAAGGAACTGAAGAGGAAAAGGCGGCAATCAGACAGTTCATTTTATTATTTTGACTTGGGAGATGATGAGGAGTTTGATTTTGGACAGGAGCCAGACGAAGAAATAGAAACGGAACTTATCGTCGGGGGTACTGCGACAGGAGAAATGTCCTGGCCATTTCTGGTCGGTATTTTCAGAGATGGGGAGTTCTTCTGCGGAGGTTCTATTGTGAACGATAGGTGGATAATGACAGCAGGTTCGAATAATTATAAATAGAAATGATGTGACATGGAAATGACATAAGTCATCATTTTTCTACTTTGAAGCTCACTGTAGCCATGGATATGACAAACATATCTACGAGGTTCAAGCCGGAATGACAAGGAGATATTCTTGGGGTCCATATGAGCAAACTAGGCACGTCGAAGATATCTATGTTCATGAAGATTACGACTCCAAAGTTTTTGCAAATGACATTGCATTGTACAAACTTGATCGTCCATTGTATCTAAGCAAATACGTCACTCCTGCTTGTCTCCCAGAAGGACTAGAAGATGATCCAAACGGAGGACAAAAATGTAAAGTGGCAGGATGGGGAGACTTATCCGAGAGCGGAAGTGGACGTAAATTTGACCAACTAAGAACTTTCACTTTTTAATCTCTGCCCGAATATTTTGTTAAGTAGTACAAGATACCAATTTCATTTTCAGCGGATCACATGCAAGAGGTCACCTTACCAATTTTGTCCAAATGTCAGGAATCATTTACCAGAGACGCTTATCAAATTTGTGCTGGCTATGCTGAGGGTGGAAAGGATGCTTGTCAAGGTAAACCAAATTAAAAGCAATATTTTTGTGTCATGAATATTTGTTATTTCCTTTTATTTTTTAGGGGACAGCGGGGGTCCTTTGCTGTGCGAGTAAGTCATGAAATTATTTTATATTTTATTTGGATAGAAGATGCAGAAGAATTCTGGAATGATTTATGAATTAATTGCGATTAAATTATTTTTAGAAACTCCGCCGGAAGACCCATCGTCAGCGGTGTGGTTAGCTTTGGCCGCGGCTGTGCAAGAGCAAATGAAGCTGGAGTAAGTAATATTTTGTACCTTTTTCAAACCCGAAACAATTAGTAATTTGATATATTTTTAAGGCGTACACTCGTGTGTCCGCCTATTTGGACTGGATC